>JAJOOF010007414.1:0-22302 GCA_029582545.1 Solanum lignicaule | reverse complement strand
GAAGTGAGCAACTCATTGGCTCCAGAATTGAGAAGAAGCAGATCAACACCACGCGGAAAATTCATGTTTTTGCCCTGAGAGAAGTTTGATATTTATATACTACACAGCATTTGGATCAACTAATTTGGTAGTTCTTGTACAGCCACTTCATGCATTTTGGAGCATGCCCCTCATTACTGAGAAAGTTGTTGATGTCATTGAGGACTTCAACCACTAATATATCCTCAAACTTCATTTGAAGTGATATATATTGCCATGTATTTATTAATACAAACTGATAAAACTTTAAAATATATGTAAAAAGTTGTTCTTTGTTTGGATATTTGGAATGAAACATCAAAGGCTTTTGTGTGGATATAATGAACATTCGAGTTATATTCTCTCTGTGATACTCTTAAACAACATCTTTATACTCCATTTGAACAAGAGACTACATCAAAGCAAACTCAACAACTGAGTATTCATTAATTTATTAATTATTACTCTATTTTTATGTAGATTTAAATATATAATTTTTTTTAAATAAATAATTTATGTTCTAGTTCACGGTTAAAATTTAAATTTCGAAATTTTAATTGTGTGACACAGAGATGAGTAATATTTAATCACAAAAAATGTAATTGACGAATAGTAGTACACTGTTTTTTTTGGAAGATATCTCTTTTTGACATTACTATTTAGTAAATAGTTTTATTTTTATTTTTGTTGCAACTTAAAACCATTTAGACAACTTTTTTGGAACAAATTATTTTTATAATTAAAAAACAATATATAATGATCGAAAATTGCGTACGATTGAGCAATATATTAGCAAATATTAGGAATTTCCAGTGTCTCTGTTTCCAATATTTCAGCGAAATATAAATTTAAGATTTAAACTTTATCCAGTTAGTTTATTGATTTTTTCATGTGCCAGAAATTAGTCACATACTCCTTTGAGACATATATTTGTGCAAAAAAAAAAGCAAAGTAAATGCATAAAATACTGTTCAAGAGTCATTTTTGGCACTTCTGCCAAATAAAAATGTACCAAGCCCTAGCTCTGCGAAACAGAACATGGCACTTTCTTTCATAATTAAAGCTTCAATCCAGCTTCATTCTAGAGCCATTATCATCCCCTGGTTAGCAATTTCCTTCACTTGAGAATTTATATTAAATTCTTTATACTAGTAGCTGCAACTATGTTTACTAGAGTTCTTCTGTCATGTTCACACATATTACTGCATATCTTGATGTTATAGAATAGTATTTTTATAACCTGACATTTCTTTTAAGGCTTCTGTGATTCTGTAAAGTGGGTTGGTTAAGCAAATATTTAATTTTTATGGCAAAAATGACTATAGAAAAGATAACAGCAGTTTATTGTCCAAATTGTTGAAAATGGGTAGTTGTGTTATGTTGGGTTTTTAAGCAAAGATTTGATTTTTAGGACAAATATGACCATAGGAAGAGATTACAGCAGTTCAGTCTCCAAATTCTTGAAATGGGTACTTGTGTGAGTGGATTTAGTGAAGAAAAGGATTAGTTTTTATGGCAAAAATGACCACAGAAAAGATAACAGCTGTTTATTGTCCGAATTATCGAAAATGGGTACTTGTGTTATGTTGGGTTTTTAAGCAAAGGTTGGATCTATAGGAAAAATATGACCATTGGAAGAGATTACAACAGTTCATTCTCCAAATTCTTGAAATGGGTACTTGAGTGAGTGGATTTAGTAAAAAAAAGGTTTAATTTTCTTTGGCAAAAATGACTATAGAAAAGATAACAGCAGTTTATTGTCCAAATTATCAAAATGTGTACTTGTGTTATGTGGGTTTTATTAGAGAAAAGGTTTGATCTTTAGGACAAATATGACCATAGGAAGAGATTACTGCAGTTCCTTCTCCAAATTCTTGAAATGGGTACTTGTGTGAGTGGATTTAGTGAAGAAAAGGTTTGATTTTTGTAGGCCAAATGTGACCATCGAAAAGATTATTACAGTTCATTGTCCAAATTATCGAAATGGGTACTTGTGTTACGTGGGGTTTCTAGAGAAAAGGTTTGATCTTTAGGACAAACATGACAATAGGAAGAGATTATAGCAGTTCATTCTCCAAATTCTTGAAATGGGTACTTGTCTGAATGGATTTGTGAAGAAAAGGTTTGATTAAGTTCTTGTGTTATGTGAATTAGTTAAAAAAAGGTTTGATTTTTAGGGTAAACATGACCATTTAACTAAAAGAGTACCGCTGTTTATTCTCGAAATTCTCAAAATTCTTGAAATGGTTACTTGTGTTACATGAATCTGTTAAGCTAAGATTTGATCTTTAGAGCAAATTTGACCATAGAAAAGATTAGGGCAGTTCATTCTTCAACTTCTCGAAATGAGTACTTGTATTACGTGGATTTGTTAAGCAAATTTGAAATTTATTTTGCAAACCTGCACATAGAAATGATCTAAGCAGTTCGTTCTCAAAATTCTTGAAATTGGTACTTGCGTCTCATGGTTTGGCTAAGCAAATCTTTGATATTTAGGGCAAATATGGCCATGAAATATAGTACAGCTCATACACAATTTATTGAAATGGGCGTATAACTATGGTTGGCTTTGTATGTATGTTAGTCCAAAAAAATGGTTTGTTTTAGTATGATATGAATATATAATTATTAGGGTGCAGAAGTTCAGTGCCATAAGCTGCTCCCGAGGCAGAGATTATAGCGCTTTTCCAGTCAGGCACATTCCCAAGAGATCTAATGAATGCCAAGAGTCAGAATCTGCTTTGCCAAAAAAGCACTCTTTGGACAGAGAAAAACATAGCTTCTTAAACCGGAATGTTCAGGAAACTGAATTTTCTGTCGGTGGAGGGTTGAAGTATGGAGATATACCTTTTCATTCCAAGTCTCAAAATCATAATCAAAAGCTTATCACCAGCCTAGATGATGAGGTTGAATGGGGTATGGTTGAATTCATTCATATCTCTCTGTTGTTTCTACCTGTAGTGGAAACTCAAATTCAAATAAGAGGCTGAATATGGAATTTCAGGGAAGGAAGATGAAGTTGATGAAGATTTTGTACTTGAACATGGTATAGCTGAAACTGATAAAGCTAGGCAAGATGCTGAAACAATCGCAGTTCGATTACTTGCTTCAAGGTTAGAATATTAAATGTCTCGTCTCTCTCTATCTGGTCGTTATTATTTTCTGTCAACTATTATTAGCTCACTGTACTGATCTTACTTGCAACCTGAGTGTTGATGACTCTGACTCTCTGAGTTTTATACTAGATGGATAAAACATTCATCTCCTTAATTATATATGGGCATACCACATAGAGTTGTGTGAGCATTGATTTCACTTAGAGAAAGATGTGTGAACGATGAAACTGTTTGACCTTTGTTGATGCACATGAATTATCTTTCCAACCATTGAAGCTAAGAATAGAGGCCCTTAGACTGATGCAAAGAGAACCACTTTTTGATGCATGCTTTTTTACTGTGCAGAGCACTTACGGCTGTAGAACTGAAGAAGAAGCTCCTGGGAAGAAAGTTTACAGTCAATGTTGTTAATGCTGTAATAACAGATTTCCATACCAGGTAAATCAAACTGGAATCTTGATGTTCCCATCGTAGTTGTCAACCGTGTCTTTGATAATACAGAAATGTTATTTCAAGTCTCTGTTACATTTTGGCTATTGGTACTCATTTGTCACTTGTTCACCTACATTTTTCTATTGGTATCTAGAGTGAAGTGCTACACTTAAACTTGCTAAAGGGTAAATTGAAGAACATAGTGTGATGGGTTTTACGTGTCATTTATGAGTTCGTATTTCACTGATCCATCTTAATTTCATCATAATTGGCCTCATCTGGATCTGTTCTGTGTGTTGCTCTAGGGGTTTAATCAATGACGGTCTGTATGCTGAAATGTTTTCTCGGTCCAGATGGTCTTCCTCAAGTTGGGGTCCACGACGAATCAAGCAAGTAAATTTTCCTCTTTGTGAACTGCTTCACTAATTGAGATTTTGAGCCTACTTTTTTTTCTTTTGTGTAGAGTCAATTGGTTGTATGTTTAATAACATGATCCTCACCTACAATTTCTCTTTTTTTTTCCCTTCCAACTTGGATTTCGTCAGGCTAGTGATGTGTAGTAGTTGCTAAATCACTCGTTGAAATACCCCTGGATAATCAGATATTTTCCTTTTCCCCGGGTTTATGCCCATTGAATGGCCTTGTCATTGTTTTGTTTAGGCCTTGATCAAGAAGGGTGTAAGTGAGGTGGATGCAGACAATGCCATAAAAATGGTCTTCAAGAACAACGAAGCTGGTGAAGAGCAAGAATCAACAGAATCAGGACATGCTATATCAAAACCTTCTCTGGATCAATTGTTTGTCCAGGCATCTAAACAGTGGCTTAAAGGGCAAGGCGTGCCTAGAGAAAAACGTAAAGCAAGGATTATTCGTTGGCTTCAGTACCGTGGCTTTGATTGGAGCGTGGTTAGTTTCATACTTAAGAAGTTAGAATCCAGCTATCCTCAATAGAGCCCATTTACTCAGTCAAAGGGATTATAATGATCTGTTTGATGTTTGCCTTAGCTCGACGAGGTAGACAAGAGCTCTTCCTACTGTAAAATGGCCCTTAGTGGAAGTACAAGGAACTGGATCGGTTATTCGGTCTATTTTTGCCATCTCAAAAATAGTTTTAAATGTTGAGATCAACACAGAAAGCAAGAGCTCAAAAGCCCTAAAGTCTTGTTGTATCAGGAAGTGAGCAGTTTCACTGAAAGTAAATTGTACTGTATTGTGCCACATTAACCAGATTGTAAATAAGAATGCTTCCATTTTCAACTTTTATGTTTTACGCCAGGGTTTTGATCTAGTGATAAGAGTGCAGACTTGCAGTGTGATGTGTGGATTAGATGCACGTCATGAGATTTGAATCCTTCCATAGACAAAAACTTGATATGTAAGTGGAGAAGAGTTGAGGGGCGAGCTCATTATCTGTTGAGTTTCTAACTATGTGCCACCTGTCCTCGGGATTTCTGGATTATCAAAAAAACTCAACTTCATGTTTTCTGCATATTTTCATATATTAATAGACAATAATAAATTTCCAAATAGTTTCATTTTTGTAGTCTTCCTTGATTTAAGTAATTCTGTCCATTCTCCATGTATGGTTGTGGTATTTATTTAGTCATTATTTTCCCTTGGATAAATATGAATTCATTTACCAAATTACATATTAATGTTGTGTAAGGTTCATTAAAGGAGAAATCGCTCCTTATCAAGATATTTTCATAATGCTCAAACTCGAGACCTGGTTGTATATAAAACTATTTTCAAGCAAATGGTATCATGGTTTTACACAAAATCCCACATTATGAGGGTAAATTCCAACTTGAAATTGAAGTTATGTGACATTCATCCCCAACCCACTAGCCTACTAATTGCTTATTAAAGCTCTTATCAGAAATCACATGATCATGTGATGGGGCCAACTCATCGTTGGTAGCTTGACTATTTCTTACAAGACAATTGGGAATCTTAATTTGCATTCAATAAATTCAAGGTACATAACTCCAAAACCCTCTCCCCACAATGATTGATTCACTTCCCACATGTACTTTCTTTTAATAACGGCAATGTCTAGAACAACTTGCATACACATAATTATTTGACTAAAGATCTATTTCTTTTTACAAACTCGCTTACCAAAGGCTTAGGCTGGTGAGAAAATAACATAGAAATGCTACTTTTTAGCCTGCGTTTTTGGAAAATAGCCATTATCATAGAGTTTCAAATCTCACGAGTGAAAACTATCAAGTGAACAGTATTTTGAATTGGTATATGTAAAAAGTCTACCAATTTCAGATAATGATGAAACTGATCTTTTGACTCTATAATGCTTATGCTAAATTGAGAACTTCCTTAATAGGATACATGATTTTCCTTTTAAAATCTATAATCTGCTCTAACTCATACTGCTAATAAAACATGCTATATTCACAAATTTGTTCACTGTGTTGATGACTTATTTGGAGATAGAGTTATCAGAAAATACAAAAGAGCAGCTACAAGACATTTGAGAATCCACATTCTTGGTGCCAGGTGATTTTGGAAGAGGTGTTACACTTGCTTTTTTCTTCAACAAGTCGGATTCGGACACAACAGGATCAACATTCCGAATTTCCTTGAGCATGGCTACAACATCCCTCATCATCGGACGATCATCAGCTTTTGTGCTCACACACAGGAATGAAACAGCTAAAGTTTGCAGCATTTCATGCATCTCAGGGTCAGCCCTGCCTCTAAGCTTTGGATCAAGAATGTCATTTGGATCGCGCTTGCTTTGTAAGTGATCGCGTACCCATTGTACTAAGTGTGCACCCCCGGGCAACGTTGGGTCCAGTGGATGCCTTCTTGTTAGTACCTCCAAGAGGACCACACCAAAGCTGTATACATCACTCTTTTCTGTGATCCGTTGCATCGAAGCATGTTCTGTGGACACATAATAAGCAAGAGTCTTTGTCAATTCAAGAAAAGTTGATGCAACTAATCAAGCTGATATAAGGACTAATGAGTACAACACCAACAATATCTTTTGTATTGTGAGGATTCATCATAAATTGACTAGTTTTACGTTCTCCGTCATCAATCTAAGATAATGAGTAAAAATGCAGTAAAAATAATTACCTGGAGCCATATATCCATAGGAACCAGCAAGATGAGGCCTTTGACTCTCCTTTAACAAATCTGCATCAACATCACTGTTGACAATCCTTGCCAACCCGAAATCGGCTAGGTAAGGCTCCATTCTAGAGCCTAACAATACATTCATTGCTTTGACATCTCCATGCATTATAGGGGGTACACAGTCATGATGTAGGTATGAAAGAGCATGAGCTACTCCAAGGACCACATCAAATCTGTTCTCCCATTCTGCTGCTCCTTTGCCAACACCATGGAGTAATGAACTCAAACTCCCATTGGGAAGGTAGTCATAGAACAGAAGCTTCATGTTCTGGTTTGAAGCCCAACCGAGAAGGCGTACTATGTTCTTGTGCCGGATTGAACCAAGAGTTTGAATTTCTGAACCAAATGCTCCTGATTCCTCTGATGACCACATTTTCTTGACTGCTAAAGTCGCCCCATTTTCGGTCATTATTCTGTATACAACCCCAGAGCTCCCAGTGCCAATGACATTAGCTGATGTTAAATTATGAACAATGTCATCTATCGAAAAGTCCAACTTTTGGTAAAGAGTCATTTCCCAAGTATCAACTTCCGGTCCATACTTAGCCGCCATTTGCATCCTGATCAATGTGTAGATGGCTAGCAGCACCAGCACAGCACTTATACTGACTAGGATTGACATAGCAAGCTTCATGGTGGTTTTGGCATGTCCAGCAGGCCCCGTTTGGATCACGTCCCCACCAGAAATGTATAGAGCTTGGTTTCCAGTAAGATCACTCAAAGGAAGCTTATGAAAGAATGGAGCATTGGGCAGTTTTCCATAGAAGTCATTGAATGATATATTGAGTGAAACAAGGTTTTGAAGGTTCGTGAGAACATCTAAATTCCCCGTGAGTTTGTTGTGGGAAAGATCAAGGTTTCCTAGTTTGCTAAGACCAGAAAACTCACTTGGAATCACTCCTGTAAACTGGTTACAACTAAGGTTAAGAGAGATTTCAAGGGATGGTATTCGACCCAACTCTTTAGGTATATCGCCTGATAAGCCATTGTACCCGAGATCTAACAGCTGAAGCTTACTACAAGAAACTATCTCAGCTGGAATTCTACCAGAAAGTTGATTCTTCCCAAGATTCAATTTTGTTAATTCTGTTAAAGAACCAACACTTGGACTTAACGAACCCGAAAGCCTGTTATCTGAAATGTCCACATACTGTAGACTCCCTGGCAGTTTCTCTGGCAAAGAACCAGTAAACACGTTCGAATGGAGATCAAGAAACTCAAGATTTTGACATCCTGATATTGCTGAAGGAATTTCTCCCATAAAGTGATTGCCACTCATGTCAAGAAAATTCAAATTCTTCAACTTTCCTATTTCTGATGGAACAGTACCCCCTAGCCTATTCCTATTCACTCTAAATCTATACAAATTTGTGCAGTTTCCAACATCAGTTGGTATAAAACCAGACAAATCATTGGAAAGAAGCAACAACTTTGTTAGATTTTTCAAACTAAAGATTTCTTTTGGTATGGAACCAAAAAGATTGTTATAAGAAAGGTCTATAGCCTGAAGATTCTCACAGTTAGATAATGTAACAGGAATTTCACCTGTTAAATTATTTTGCCAAGCAAAGAATAAAGTCAAGCTCTTTAACTTACCTATTTCATTAGGAATTTCCCCTGATATGCCATTATTGTCAACTTCCAAATGAGACAATTTTGTACAATTTGATATTTCAGTAGGTATTGTACCTGATAACTTATTGACACTCAACTGCAACTCTTCAAGACTTGAAAGTTCACCAAAGCTTGTAGGAATACTACCTGTTAAGAGATTCTCAGACAAGTCAATAACTGTAATAGCCTTACAATTTCCAAGCTCATCTGGAATCACACCAACTATACTATTCTGCCAAAGCAACAAACTTTGAAGCTTCCTGAGTTCCCCTATACTCCTTGGAATCGAACCGGAGATCGAATTCTGATACAAATACAAGTTCTGTAGTTCACTACAATTCCCAATCTCTTCTGGAATTGGTCCAGACAAAAGAGCTGTATATATTGCAATTGTCTGAATCTTTTTCAGGTTTCCAATTGACACTGGCAAATTCCCTGAAATGCTTGTTTCAGCAAGGCCTAAAAAAACCAAGTTCAAACAGTTTCCAATCTCATAAGGGAGTCCCCCTTTAAGATTTTGATTCCCTCCAGCTCTAAATTCCTCAAGATTCTTCAACTTTCCAATACCCTTTGGAATTTCACCACTAAGTTGATTGTCATAAATCAAGAACTTCTTAAGATCAGACAAATTCCCAATGTCTGATGGAATATCACCTTCAAGAAAATTTGAACTAAGTGATAAAGTTTGTAACTTTATAAGCTTACAAAGTTCTTGTGGAATGACACCAGTGATTGAATTATCACTAATATCAATGAACTTAAGTTCAAGATAATCTCCAAACTCTTTTGGGATTGGACCACTAAGATTAACAGATGAAAGAACAAGAGTGTTCAAGAATTTAAGTGACTGAAAATTTGAAGGCAATGGACCTTGTAAATCAACTGATTTAAGACTTATACTAACAACATGACCATTGGAATTGCAGTTTATGCCAAACCAATTACAAGGACTTTTATCTAAAGAATCCCATGATGTTAAAACATCATTGGAAGTTATGTTTAATGTTTTTTTCCATGCAAGAAGTGTTTGAGTTTGTACATCAAGTGAATAACAAGAAGAGAGGAAAAGTAAAAGAAGAAGAAGAAAGGGATTTCTTGAAGGAGCAGGCATTGTTTGCTGCTGCTAAGAGGGAAGAGAGAAAGTTGAGGACTTTGGGATTGTAAATGGGGGAACCCCATGTTTTGTTTATAGAAGAAAAACAGAAGAAGATCTGGATCCAAGAGCACTTTGAATTTTTCTATTATTATTATTGAACTTTGGTGATAGTTGTTAATTCAGAGTTGATGATGCAGATGGCTTCATTTGGATTTATTTATTCATATATTAATGTTTATATCAATCCCATCTTTATCTTTCTTTCTTTGTTTTCTTTTGTTACATAACAAGTCCAATAAGTTCACTCTATGTTGTTCGGACTTTTAAAAAAATGTTATTTTATTGTGACTTGTTTGTTGTCACAAATTACAAACACTTGCCAGCTAAGCTAGAGTGGAGCAAGATAACATATTCCCATATTTTGGGGACAAGGGGCGTAACGACCTCTCAAAGAAGAAAAATGTCATCTAGGTGTTCCCTATTGCTCGAATCTCCTCTATGCCTAGGACGTTACGTTGTTTGGTTAAGAGTCATAGTTAGTTGTTGTTTTTGGTTGTTGATACCGGCAAGACCCATCCAAATTATGTCTGTAGACTCTATTCTCGACTTGAACTGTATGTCGAAAAAAATCCCTTCTCTTGGTCATGATTCCTTACGTTGTCTAGTAGAGATGTGGTTATCTTAAGTAAATTTTGGTACCGCACCTATTGTGCACGTCCGCTTGGCAGCACATGTGTCGTATCATTTATACATGCATTATTTTAGAAGAATTTGTTACGTTAGGTACCTTAGAGTATTTTTTAAAAATCCGAGCAATATTAATTTGAATTGTATGGCGCAAAGGGAAACAAATAAATGCTGGTTTTAAATGTATAATTATCCTATCCCTTTCTTTTTAGTTGTAAAATTAATGTCTGATTTTGAAATGAGGCCAGCACCATTACAAATAATAACTCTTTATGAGGACCAGTTCCTGCAATTCTTGTTGTCTATATAATTACAAGGTACAATTCATTAAGAATTTACTTTTTGTTTGGTTTTTTAGGGGTAGGGGTCAGGATAGGGTTATTTTGGTAAATATTTTTTGGTTTCCAAAGTAGTGAAGAAGAGCATGTTCTTTCAAATGGTTTTAAATAAAAGAAGGTGCAAAAATGGTCCATCATCTCATGTACAATAGTATGAGTCAGCCACATGTTATAGTTATATAATACTTATGGTTAGTAATGACTTTGTGATGAAATAGAGGACAAAATCAAGTTTGCGTACGTCTCGACTATTTCATCAAATATTTATCTTTTTATATCAGTATAGATATCAACTGGCTCTTAAAAAGCATGTCCCGACTATTTCATCATATATTTATCTTTTCATACTAACATATACAATTGGCTGTCAAAAAGCATGTCTCGACTATTTCATCAGATATTTATCTTTCCACACCAGCATATATATCGACTGGCTTTCAAAAAGCAAACTAAAGAATGAAGAAAAGGATAAAACTAACAAAAGAAAAAAAGGTCAAGAATGTCTTCTTACTATACGAAATATGTTAATTTTACCTTATATTATATTTTTGGATCATTCATATCCTTATCTTTAACGATTTGTCTTGTGTTACGGCCTCTTGATTATAGCGAAGCTACAACCTGAAGTATGATTGGTGGTAATCTTAAACCATAGTAAAAAACGTAAAGTTTGAACATTTTTCATGAAATATTTTGATACGTTAATTAGACCAAGTTCATGTTGAACCTCCATTTAAATCATAAGACGATTGCTTAATGATAAAGATATGAACAACTAGGGGTGTCAAAAATGAACCCAAACATAGGTAACCCGCTCAACCCGCCCATAATTTTAAGGGTTGGGCTCAAGATAATTTGAATTGGGTTCAGTCTCAACTCATTCAAGTCTAACCCATTTTAAGAGAATCCTCAATTGAGCCCTATTCAATCTCCAATTTCAACTCGTTTAAAACTTTTTACTAAGATATGTTCCTATATTAAAGGTATGAATTATTATCTATTTAACATCTTTTAGGATTTATCTATACATTTGTTACTTTTTTAAAAAAAATCTTGAGATGAAATTCGCATTGTGATTATAAAAGTTAAATATCACTATGTTAAAATTATTGAGATTAATTGGGTCAAATTGGGCGGGTCAAGACCCAACCCATTTGAGCCCCAAGTAAACTTGGGTGGGTCAAGACCCAACCCGATTTCTATTTCTATTTCAATTCCATTTTAATATCTCCAATTTCAACCCAACCCGTCCATTTGACACCCCTGTGAACAACTATGAAGTATAATAAAAGGTAAAATTAAACATTTTGTATAATAGAGAAGTAAACTTAAACCTTTTTTGCCATTTGCCATAACAAATAATGGATAATTTTCATAAAAAATAATTAAGCATAAGGGATTACCTTGCTAATCTTTCTCACCCAAAATTAAACAATTAATTAAAGGGCAAAAACATATTGTTAATTTAAAGCTTGGGGATCTTGATCCATAATTCTTAGGAAGTAGTACAAGAATAAGTGCATATGAATAATAAATAATATAATATAATGTATTTGTAAGACAATAATTATACTTATAATATTATCATTAAGATGGAGATCTCTTCTAGTAGTACTGTAGTAGTGATGAGAACATGCAATTTTTTTTAAAAAATAATTAAGCTTTAATTAATTTAATTAAATTGCAAAAGTTTGAGGTCATGTTGTCGGGAAGAATATTAATCTTGTCTTAAAATAATACTTAAAAATAAAAAGAAAAAGAGTACTGCCCTTTAATGGGAGAGACAAAAGTACAACAACTTAATTTTTTTTTAATTGCTTTCTTTATTTTAAAAAATAATAATTGTAGATTAGATCTCAATCCTCTTATTTTTAAATTTAGCTTAATTCGATCACGGGTTTTTCACTTAAGAAGATGTTATTAATTCATTTTTCCTCATTAATAGTCAGTGGTATAGCCACGTAAGATAAATGATGACGGGTTGTAGCTAAATTAACGGTTGACCTAAATGCTAGGGAAGAACCAACTAGCTAGGTATTGACTTAAGCAAAGTTTACATTCATAAATACAATATCAGTCGATTTAGCTTTACTCAAATTTCATTAGAATTATAAATAAAATCACATAAGTTTATGTTCGTAAAAAGTAACAATAGCCTTACGTATCAAGATTTACTATCCTTTATCTCGATTTGATTCTTTTAACCAAGTCGTTGTCTATAAATCGCATGCTCATTCTATTGTAACATATATCTTTGCTCCACACTAATTTAATAACTTTTCAAATCATTTAACATTTCTTCTATAAAGATTTGAAAAAAGAACCTAATTCAAAGTGATATATGACACATAAAAAGAAGTGAAAAAGAAGAAAAACTCTAAAAATGGGATGAAAATATTTATGTACTATATGATAATGGAATCTTCACCACCCTTTTCTTTTTTAAGTCATGAAAAAAAAAAGTAGTACCTTTTGAGAAAGTAATTGTTGATTTTAATGTAGGAAAAATAATAATCACATTTGTTACTTATAGCAATCTAGTGAATAGTCATTCTCTTTGAATAGTCATTCTCTTTGAGTAAAAAGATGTCTGACAATTATACTATATAGTTGGGGAAAAATAAATGTATAGAGAGTAACTGTCTATTTAATTAAAAGCTACTCATTTTCAATGTAGTAGCATTGATGGTGAAATATTTTTCTTGTGGTTCACATGGTAAATATATAAGAGAAAGCATTGAGAATATGGTATGTAATTAATCTAAGTACTTTTTTTTTTTCATCATCGATAAGATTTTTCAGACTTGAATCTTAAAAATGAAAAGACGTTTGATAAGAAGCATTAATTTCCCCTTTTTTTTATTTTCATACATATTTACTAAGAGGCGAATTTGTGAATTTTTTTTAAAATAAAAAATTAGGAGTATTTTCAAATTATTAGACACGTGTCGCATTTTAATTGGAGCTGCCACATGTATGTCATGGTTTTTATATCATTTACTCTGCATGATTACAATATTAATTCGATATATATATATATATATATATACTTTTGTTTTTTCATCCAAAACTAATAATAAAAATAAAAGAAGAGAAACTTCACCTCATTCTCACATTCTGCAGACTTTTTTTAAAATTATTATTTTTGTGAATTTATTTGACTATTTCTTTAAGATCTAAAGATTCAATCTCTACTCTATTTTTATTTAAAGATGCAATATATGTGATCACGTGAGCAATGATATAGATCTTAGCAAATGCATGCCACATGACATTGATCTATTTAAATTGGTGCTCACATGAGAACATGAAATGATTGGATTTTATAATTTATCCAAATAATTAAAATCTCACATTACCAATCATGGACAAATATTGGTTTTATCCTAGTAAGGAAAATTTGAATAAACAAAAACAAGAACCATCAAATATTGCGATGGAGTAGTAAATACTATTTCATCCTTATTCAAAAGTTTAAAGTTCGAATTCTATATATGAAATTATTTTTGATATTATAGAGCATCCTATGTTGAAGGCGTATCCAGATTAGTTGAATTTTTAAAACAGATATCGAATAATGAGAGAAGAACAATAGGAGTTTGTGGATGTTCCATAGAGTTAATATTTGATTATATATTATAATTATATTATATACTATCAATGCCACCAACTATATATATGTGAATGTGCCCCATGTTCCTCCCACAACTCTTCCACCTCTATTTCTTTTGAAATATTTGAGTATTTTATTTTTGTCTTTTTTGGCAATAAAATTAAGTTCCAAATTATTTGTCTTCCATTGTTTCTAAGTTGAATAAAATATATAACAATTATTAGAGAATTTCTTAACCTTATTATGCAAAAAGAATATATCTATGAAGATAATAATGATGGTATGTTTATTTATATATTGTTTGCTAGATTTAATTTGAACCTACTGTTACAAAACTATATAATGCCATAGAGTAATTTAATAAGAAGTATCATTTTTTGTGATACATGTATAACATGAAAGAGTCATTTAGAAATTGTTATCTAATTAAAAAACAATACATGTTGAAATTCGAAGAATATACATAATACGAGATTGATTTAGTTTTCAATTAGTATAATATACATTGTGTAAATCCGTTTATTCAAATGCTTACTTCCCCACCTATAACGGACTTCATAATGAATTAATTGAAGTGCGTATAAATTACTTTGAATAATTCGTTTTTTTTTTTATAAAAAAAATTAGAAAGTGGAAAGACACCTTGTTCATATGGGATGATGCATGGGCTTTTTGATATTAGCCCACTCGTGTGAGTTAAGATTATGACACTATAAAAAAGTTGATTGGATAGTAGGTGGACCCTCTAAGCCCACAAAATAATTTAACCATATCCTCCATTTTGGAATTAGTGAAAAAGTTGATTAATGATTAATTGTCTAATAAATTTAAATTATATAATGATTGTTTTATATTACAATTACGTGTTTTAATTTTGTATGGTTAGGCTATAACAATTCAAAACATTCTTTTGAATAATATGATTTTGTCGGCTTAAGTCATATTTGTATAATTTTTTCAAAAGAATTCTCACATTATTAAGAATATTTAGTACTTCTTATGCGTAACATTCTTTTTTTGTTACTAACGATCAATATAAGATCTTATTTACGGATTTCATAATCTTTTTCGTGAACTAAATTTGTATGATCCATTGGAAAAAAGTTATAAACTTAGCTAGAGATTAATTGTCTGTCCTGCGTATTGATCATCGAATATTTATATCCATTGAAGCCCATACAAACTCTTTATGTGTATGCCCTAAGATGGAATAAGCTATTAAGTAGAGCCCCTCGTTATCACTTGAACCAAGTTGGATTAAAACTAGGTGCGGATTCAAAATCCATTACTTTTTACATTTTATTTTTAAATTTTTAAGTGAAAATTTTAGATCCAAGACTAATTATAACAACCCAAAAAACTTATTATCATACAAAAATCGCTTAAATAAAAAGAACATTGTCGAGTACCACCGGCTTAATAATTTTGTGATTGCATGTCATAATCATCAAAGTAAATATTTTAGATTAACAACATTCATTGAATACAAAACTTAATTTCAGCAATCTTTTGTCTATATCTTGTTTTTTTTTTCTATTAGCTAAATGCCACACCAAAGTGATATTGACAATGACCCATTTAACTTTTTCAATTTGTCGATCGTACGTGTTAGCTTTATTTTGATCATCACATTACTCTAATATAATAATTAATTGATAAATCAAAGATTAGGCCTGTCTAATCAAGGTCACTTTAAATGTCATATCACTGTCTCCAAATTGCAATTCTCTTGTCATTATCCTTCCTTAATTTCAGGCTTAGGTGACTAATATTATAACTTATAACAAACACATAAATGGGTCTAAATGTGGGGTGTGACCTTCTTCCATTAGAGTTTAATAAGTTTATTAAGCTCCTAACTTTTACCTAGAGACCTAACTGCTAATATTTAATTTTGATTATGATTACTTGATGAGTCAATGTCTGTATGCTACACACAACAAGAAAGAAAAAGGAAAAAGGAAAAAAGAAGCCTATTAAATTTAATGATGTCACGATGAAGTGAATCGAGAATTATGAGATCTCAGATTCAAATTTCAGTAAAGACAAGAAATACTAGTAAATGATTTTTCATATGTTCTAGACTTGGTAAACAGATTAATTCATACTTGTTGCTAGTAGAGATGGTAGATATTCCATGAGATTAATTAAGGTACGTGTGAACTGACTCGAATATCACGATTATAAAAAAGAAAATGAAAACGAGATGTCACAAGGTGTTTTGGCTCACATTAAACAAGGGCATGCTGAAAAAGTGAAAATGATTATGGAGCACTCCTTTTGATTCAAGTTGCTAAATAGAAATCATAATTGAAGTCGAAAGCAAAAATACAGCCACTCTTTTTGAGATTTTCATTTATAAATTTTATAGTTATAGAAATACAATAACCTGTCGAGACAGAATTTAGAACTTGCTACACCTAGTAGATACTCGATTTAAGAGGGTATTGCTTGTTAAAACAATGTGAACTAGGCCGAGTATGAATTAGCAAAACAACAGACCCAACTGGGGCGTGGACTCTTAATTGGAAACTTCCAACACACAACATAAGAAATTTCTGATGCAATTCATGTCAACTAAAAAGTATAACGTGCCATGGTTCATAGTGAACTTGTTTGCTTACGAGCTGGACTGTACAAAACTTCCCCAACAAAATTATAATTAAGAGGTGAATTATTATACAGAACCCCAGTTTATTGAAAGAAAAAATAATTCAAATTATGACTTCTTAGAGAGCTTCTAGCTTTATATTTCCTCTTGATTTCACATACAAATCTATCAATTCAGGATTCTTGTATATAATTGTTAGTCATAGAATACAATCTATAGAAATCGAGTAGTGACTGACCCTGGCACAAATCCGGCAAGGCTTCAAAGGAGAAACTTAACAAAATTTGTCAAAATTGTACATCAGAGTTTGACAATATAAGTCTACAACTACAGAATGTATACTAATGAACAATAAAGCTGCAGAAAGTTGACACAGATGTGTTACAAGCCTTCACCTGCCAAAGCATTTCAACACTGAAGAAATCATAGAAGACGACAGAAATTTCAAGCCAGCAGAGCCACCGGGAAAGTAAGATATTGCGTAGTATGCTAATGCCAGAACCTGAAATGACAAGGAAGTGAGAAAACAATAATTGCTTTTGGTAGTTGAAAACTGGAAGTAAGAAACACTAGAGAGAGAGACGAGAATAAATCATGTGACAGACAATAACTGCAAAAGGTGAAAGAAGAAACAGAACCAACAAGGGGAGGAAAAGAACACTGAAAGTTCAAGTTACCTGAATCACAGAGAAGAGCACTGAAAGGATATAGCTATGGAGTGCCATGGAAACGTAGAGAGTGCCAATCATGCTACCCATGAATCCTAGCGTAAAAGGGAGTCTCTGGTACAAATTACGGGGTAAAGAAAGATTTAGAGGACAATAAGCACTAGATACAGAGCACCATAGACCAGTTGTAAAGGGAAAAAAGAAAATACCTCCATTGAGAACATATGAGCAAACTGAGTCTTTGGGCCCTTGAGTGCAAAGAATGACCCAATGATAAACGAACATCCAAGAGTAAAGCAAATGGCAAATTTCTGAGGCACCAATACTATCACTGGAAGGAATAAAGTGAATGCCATGAAAATGAAGAAGACTCCAGTCGCCATGAATAGACCAAAATACATGAGGGCTTTCCCAGAAGGAATGTTGCTAGTGGCGGACTGCAAGTTCCCTGGAATGTCCCTCACTCCTTTAGAAACCCTGAATAAGGATCAACAACCAATATTCTGTCATCAAAACAATACTCAAAGAACTCCTCAAATTGTCAACTTATTCAAAAGGCAGGGAAGAAATACATTTTCCATATAACATTTCACTGTATATCCACAGTTTCTCTCCAATCCGTGAATTTCATTTGTCTGAAATAAGTTAATATGGTATCACAATACAACAAGGAATGAAGAAACAAGGTTTGGAGTCTACAAAGCAACCATAGAGGACTCCTCCGAAATAAAGACATGATATCGGCAGAGAGTATGACTTCACAGCATTGATGATGATTATGATAAAAATCATGACTTCCACAGCATTGATGATGATAAATATTATGATGAAAATCAATCCACGACAAGAAGACTCCAATATGTACAGGAAGAGGATTTTTTCTCCTATGATAAGATCCAACCAGGTAACTACAATTTTTTGCGTTTTTAATACCTTTAGTGCCCTCTTGCTTACTTACAGAAGAACTAAGTTTCACAACATTGACAATGGTTATGATAGAAAGTTACGACTAGACTACAACCTGCACCAAAAGAGAATTCTTTCTCTAGTTAAGTACTAGCCACTATAGATCTCCATGGTTTCCACTTCCCAAAACCCCTATTGTTATATCACTTGTGCCATTCACTATGCAGTTTGGAGTGAAACTAGGAATTCTGATGTTAGTAAATCAGCTCTCTGTTTCATAAAGTTTTTATTTTTTGTTTTTATGAAATCAGATTCAGGCTCATAAGGTTTCATAACATGCACAATTAACGATCTCCCAGAAAATGGCTCCATCAACATGAAATATCAATCAGATTAAAGCTTCTTTTTTCCTTGGGAGTAAGTTTTTTTTACCTCCTGAATTCAATTGGCTCTCACTTCCTCTCCTTATCCTCGGCAGACCCAGAAGTAGGCCAAAGCACTATCCTGAATGATGGATCCCGCCTACTTTGAGCAGAATTTACAACTTTGAGATATAATTTGTAGGAAGGAAAATTTTCTAGACGAAAGGACCACCCACACAAGTATCATTTGGACATCTCAATGATAATTTCTATATCAATACTCAGGTCTAGGTACTCTGAGAGCCCAGAATTTCCAAAAGCACATCAAAATAAAATAAAGTTTTTTTTTTTTTTTTGAAACTGGTAAAAAATAAAATAAAGTATTAGCTTGCACAACTTAATGTTTTTATCATTGCTAAATGCTAACACTATCAACACTTTCAATCAACAACGGGAATCAGTGTCATATAAGTTACAACATTGATGTCTATATCAATACTCAGGTCTAGGCTCATTTCCGAATGTAAGAATCAAGAAAAAATTGTACCTTGCTCGTGCAACTCACTATTTAGCAATGTTGGTAAAACAATACCTTGTTACACTGCTAGTCTTGCCTTTCTTAGTAAGGTTAGATTTATTACTAGCCATTATGTTAAAAAATAACTCTTTCAGATTTTGTTTCCTGGGAAGCAAGCAACAAATACAATTCTGTAGTTTCAAACTTCTAATTTTTCCAGTCTAACCTGTCAAACACTATTGAGAAAATCCCTAAAGCAATTCCTTTGAACAACCTATCTTTTGGAGTTATCATCTCAAAAGATACAGAGATTATTGAGAAGACCAATAGTCAAGGTCAAGGATCAGATACTAAACAATGTGATAGAGTGCAGAACAACAAAATTAAATATGAGAAAGACTATTTTGGGAGGAGAAGTCCAGGATACTACATAATGGAATTAGAGGAATTAGAGCTCGGGATAAATTAGAGTTTTATCTCTAATGTTTTGTATGCCTGTTGGTATAATGGAATTGCTCTTCTACACAAGTGGACTAGGTAGCATTGACCAACTCCAACAATTACGCCTCAGTCTCAAACAAGTTAGATCAGCTGTATGAATCCTCACCGCTTCATTTCAACTCAAATCATATCATCGTCACACCAAACCACGTAAATTCTTTATATCCTTATTGTTTTTGTTAGTCATTATAAGGCTTATTTGTTGAATTTATCACTATCTCGGACTCTGATCCAACAGATTACAAATTGTGTTTTACTAGGTGGATACACATATTTAGCAAAAAAATCTCATGAAAGCAAAGAGGAGTTAGAAAACATTAAGGGCGTCTCATTGACTGACATAATGGATATATGGCCTTCGAAAATACTAGCTAAATTTTGGAGTTGATTAGATCCAATGTCCATTTTCTTAATCAATAAAACATCTCAATAGGTTTGTCGAATCCAAACTACCAAATCCAAATTATATTGTCGATTTCAGAACATTTCCAACGGGATCAGCGAGAATTAAGAGTAATACAGAACGTTACAGCTACATGTACTCGTAATCAGCTTTCTTCCTCAGCTCGAAAGCCAAAATTGGGGTAGTATTAGTGAATTACCTATTACAGCGAAAAAGGAAATTGCACGATGAGAGAGAAGCTTACACATTAAAAGTGCCAGAAACGGTGTCGTTAGCGGAACGAACAGCGGATTCGAGATCGAAGCTGCCTATGAACGCAGTGCTGGAGCTCTCTTCCGATGATTTTGCAGATGCGTATGAATTCCAATCAGCCAGCAAAGAAGGAGTTGAAGAAGAAGCTTGTTGTTGCTCAACATAACGATCATCTCCGCCGCCGCTGCCCGCTGAAAACCACTTCTGCATTGTGTATCTCTGTCCGGCGAGTCGACTACTGCCGCAGTGTTATAGTAATTGTGGAATATGGAGAAATTTGAATCAGATCCAAACGGAGCCCCGCCGGAGACCAACCTTGGTTGTTACTTTCCCACCTACCGGCAAATCATTTTCCGGCTACAGCTTCAATAATCTCCGGTTTCCAGTTCCTTACTTTTTAATTATTTATTTTTTCTAATTTTCAACCTTGATCATTAAGCAATATATCAGTGTCTTTGTTTTATATTTCACTTTTTAACTTTTTTTTTATTCTCTATCCACTAAATGTGTAAATTGATCAATTGTTTAAGCCCTTATTTATATTATTAAAATGAATTAAATGTATTTTTTAGACCTTAATATTGAATAATAACATTTTTTTATTCAATTTTTTTAGCTTGTGTAATTTATTATTTGTAGATATAATAAGATATGTTTGCACATAGACTTGTCTAGCTAGCTTAACCCAACTTATAATGAATGCATTTATGTATGCAAAAGTAGGTCTTGCCACATCACGAACAATACCTCAAACCAAACGAAGTCTTATAAATGGAAATTGATTATATATTTTCTAGACAGATTAGTGGGTTAGGGATATCGGGTAGCTTAGGAGTAAAAATATAGCATTATTTTTGGAGAATCGTTTTAACAACATACCCCAAAAACATAAATTCATACCCAATTGATTTTTTTATTTTATTTTTAAAAAATAAGACAGCTAAGATATGTCTATGTTATTGAAAAAATGATTAAGAAGAAAAGATTCATAAACGGAATTCGTAGACAATTGATAAATAAATAAATCTATGCTATTGAAAACGATACTCCTTTAAAGGTCAGTATTCCTTTGTTCCCACTTCTTTCTCCATGCATGCATCCGCTTAATCGCTATTAAATCTATGATTATATGCATGCATAGCATAAAAAAAATGAAATTGCTTAGGTCTCTACAATAACGGCACCCACCAGCCATTGTGATGTATCCGCGTCCACAACCCCCTTTCGCCATGGCCATACTAATTTGTCTCTGACTCATAGTCATCGATTTGGCCATACTAATTTCATGTTGGTATCTCTGAGCCATAGTCATCAATTTCGGATTCACTACAATATGATTTGATAATACACTCTTCCTTGTTATTGCAATAACAAGATTAACCCCAAAAGCTCTATGATTTGATAATACACTCTTCAACCCATGTTTAGCCATAGTGATCGATTTGGGATTCACTACACTATGATTTGATAATACACTCTTCCCTATTATTGCAATAACACGATTAATCCCAAAAGCTCTATGATTTGATACTACACTCTTCAACACATGTAAGTATCTCTGAGCCATAGTGATCGATTTGGGATTCACTACACTATGATTTGATAATACACTCTTCGTTGTTATTGCAATAACACGATTAACCCCAAAAGCTCTATGATTTGATACTACACTCTTCAACCCAAAGAAAACACGATTGAATACTCCCATTGACATTCTCACAATAAACCTAACAAAATACTTGATATAAAATATACCTTTTTCAATACCCTTTATATAAATAAAATATCATATATAAACCTTTTTCTTTTTCCAAATCCTATTTGAATGAGATAATGATTTACAAATCCAATTACTAATGGGACTCATCTAGTGTTTTCTAAATATACGAATCCTTATGAAACACAATAAAATAGGTGAAATAAAAGTTTAATTTGGAAGATTAAAAATATATATTAAAAACTACCCATTAATAAAAAGACACAATAAATTTTAAAAAAGTGTCATA
>JAJOOF010007413.1:0-22276 GCA_029582545.1 Solanum lignicaule | reverse complement strand
CCCATAGAGTTGAGAGAAGCAAGGGCCTAGGAATTTATGAACTTGAGGCAGGGTAACATGACTGTCCAAGAGTATGGGCTCAAGTTTAACCAACTCTCCAGGTATGCTCCTCACATGGTTGCTAATTCCAGGGATCAGATGAATAAGTTTCTGTATGGAGTGTCAGACTTAGTGAAGACCGAGTGCAGGAATGCTATGTTGTTGGGAGACATGAACATCTCTAGGCTCATGACTCATGCTCAGCAAGTTGAGGGTGATAAGCTTAAGGAACAGGCTAAGGAGACTAAGAAAGCAAGAACAGGTAACTACGAGTATTCCCAACAGAAATCGGGTGGTGGAAATCGCTCGCAATTTCAGCGGAAGTCTTCGACTCCAGCACCTTCATCAGCTAGTATTCCATCCCCCAGGTTCGATAATGATCAGAAAGGTAGGGCGTCAGGCTCTAAGTCTCAAGGTAGTGTTTCAGGCACCAAAACCTACCCAACTTTCCTGAAATGTAGTAAGAACCATCCGGGCGAGTGCCTTGCAGGTAAGGAAGGATGCTTTAGGTGTGGTCAGTCTGGTCATAGATTGAAGAATTGTTCTTCTAGACAAGGTCAAGGAGGAAATAATGGTAGAGCTCAGTCTACAACTTCAGCAGCACCAACAGGTCGCGCAACTAAGCAGGGTAACTCTTCTGGTACAGGTGGCGGACAGCGCCAAAATAGGCTCTATGCTCTCCAGGCTCGTCAAGATCAGGAAGATTCTCCTGATGTAGTCACTAGTATGTTACGAGTCTTTGATCTTGATGTTTATGCATTGTTAGATCCAGGGGCTACTTTGTCTTTTGTAACTCCTTACATAGCAGTCCAATTCAGTGTTAGCCCAAAAACCCTTTCAAAACCCTTCTCAGTCTCTACTCCAGTTGGTGACCCAGTTATAGCTAAACGGGTATACAGAAATTGCCCTGTCACAGTTTCCCAGAAAGTCACCTCAGCAAATCTTGTAGAGTTAGAAATGGTAGAATTCGATGTCATTCTAGGCATGGATTGGTTACATTCCTGTTATGCCTCAGTCGATTGTAGAACTAGGATTGTTTGTTTTCCGTTTCCAGACGAGCCAATCCTAGAATGGAAGGGTAGTAGCTTAGCGCCTAAGGGTCGATTCATTTCTTACCTTAAGGCTAGAAAGATGATCTCTAAGGGTTATCTCTATCATCTAGTTCAGGTAAAGGATTCTAGTTCCAAAACCGCAACTCTTGAGTCAGTTCCAGTGGTTAATGAGTTTCCAGAAGTGTTTCCAGAAGATCTTCCCGGAGTTCCTCCCGAAAGGGAAATCGACTTTGGAATTGATCCTTCTAGATACCCAGCCTATTTCTATTCCTCCTTACAGAATGGCTCCAGCTGATCTTAAGGAATTGAAAGAGCAGTTGAAAGACCTTCTAGATAAGGGTTTCATCAGACCTAGTATTTCGCCATGGGGTGCACCAATGTTGTTCGTAAAGAAGAAAGATAGTTCTCTCAGAATGTGCATTGACTATAGGTAGTTGAACAAAGTCACAATCAAGAGTAAGTATCCCATCCCCAAGATTGATGACTTGTTTGACCAACTTCAGGGTGCTAGTCATTTCTCAAAGATAGACCTCAGATCAGGTTATCATCAGCTTAGAGTCAGAGATAGTGACATTCCGAAGACAGCCTTCAGAACTCGGTATGGTCATTACGAATTTGTAGTTATGTCATTTGGACTAACCAATGCTCCTGCAGCTTTCATGGATTTGATTAACAGAGTGTTCAAGCAGTACTTGGACTTGTTCGTTATCGTCTTTATTGATGATATCCTCATTTACTCTAGGAATGAGGAAGAACATGCAAGTCATTTGAGAGTTGTTCTGCAAACTCTCAAAGATCGCCAGTTATTTGCAAAATTTAACAAGTGCGAGTTTTGGTTACAATCAGTTGCCTTCCTTGGGCATATTGTGTCTAGTGAAGGAATTCGAGTAGATTCCTAGAAGATAGAAGCAGTGAAACAATGGCCCAGACCTACCTCTGCTACAGATATCAGAAGTTTCTTGGGTTTAGCGAGCTATTACAGATGGTTTGTGGAAGGATTTTCATCCATAGCCTCACCATTGACTAGGTTGACTCAGAAAAAGGTTAAGTTCCAGTGGTCAAATGATTGTGAGAAAAGCTTCGCAGAACTGAAAACTAGGTTGACTACAGCTCCTGTCTTGACTCTACCAGAGGGTTCAAATGGTTATGTGATCTATTGTGATGCATCCAGAGTCGGCCTAGGTTGTGTGTTGATGTAGCGAGGTAAGGTTATAGCTTATGCTTCTAGACATCTTAAGGTACATAAGAAGAATTATCCGACTCACGACCTCGAACTTGCAGCAGTGGTATTTGCACTCAAGATTTGGAGGCACTACTTGTATGGTGTTCATGTAGATGTGTTCACAGACCATAAGATCCTCCAGTATGTATTCACCCAGAAAGAGTTGAATCTTCGCCAGAGAAGGTGGCTTGAGTTCCTCAAAGATTATGATATGAGTGTGCATTACCATCCGGGTAAGGCGAATGTAGTAGCAGATGCTCTTAGCAGATTATCTATGGGTAGTGTAGCACACGTTGAGGAAAAAAGAAAAGATCTAGCAAAGGATGTTCACAGACTTGCTCGCCTAGGAGTTCGTCTTATGAGCATATCAGATGGTGGTGTAACGGTTCAGAATGGGGCAGAATCTTCTTTGGTAGTAGAGGTTAAGGAAAACCAAGACAATGATCCAATCTTGCTTGCACTTAAGGGTGCAGTCCACAATCAGAGAGTGTAGGTTTTCTCCCAAGAGAGAGATGGTGTACTTCGCTACAGGGTAGATTGTGTGTTCCTGATGTGGGTGAATTGAGACAACATATTCTTGCAGAAGCCCAAAATTCCAGATATTCTATTCATCCAGGCGCTACTAAGATGTACCGCGATCTGCGGGAAGTCTATTGGCGGAATGGTATGAAAAGAGATATAGCAGATTTTGTGGCTAAATGCCCCAATTGCCAGCAAGTCAAGGTAGAACATCAGAAACCAGGAGGTATGACTCAAGATATTGACATTCCTACTTGGAAGTGGGAAGTGATCAACATGGACTTCATCACAGGTTTACCTCGTACTCGCAGACAACATGACTCCATTTGGGTGATTGTTGATAGGGTTACTAAGTCTTCTCGCTTTTTGGCTGTCAAGACTACAGATTCGGTGGAGGATTATGCCAAGCTTTACATTAATGAGATTGTGAGGTTGCATGGGGTTCCTTTGTCTATCATCTCAGATAGAGGTCTTCAATTTACCTCTCATTTCTGGAAGTCATTTCAGAAGGGTCTTGGTGTTGCAGGTGGCACTCACGGGCACCATCCGAAAATATACCAGATTGCAGATTTCTGGTGTTGCAGGTGGCACTCACGGGCACCATCCACAGACCATAGGAGGACCTACGGTCCATCCTGCAGGTCCGTGGTTCGTGTCAGCAAACTCCCCCAGAACTCAGCTAGAAATTCAGCTAAGTGCTGACCCACGGCCGGACCTATGGTCCGTATGTCAGGTCACGAACCGTGGTTCGTGTCCGTGGATCGATGCCCCTAAAGCCCAGCTTCAGTCCTGATTGACGATTGACCAGCACGGACCATCATTCGATGCACGATCCGTAGGTCTGATCGTAGGTGAGGTTAGCAACCAGTTAGATGAAAATTGTGATTGGGTCAACTTCAGATGGTCATAACTTTTAGCACAAACTAAATTATGTGTCCTATTACCTATGATATAATAGATAATTGAATACTCTTTCCAACGCCACCGAGTTTGCTAAAATCCGACCTCTGAGTGAAAAGTTATGCTCGTTTTCGTGAAGCCCTGTCGGGCAAACTCGACCAACGACTCCAAACAACGGACCGTAGATTGAATGACGGCCCGTCAGTCCCGTCCGTCAGTCACTCCGACAGCAATTAAGTCAGGGGTGTTTTGGTCTTTTCCTATTT
This sequence comes from Solanum lignicaule, assembly GCA_029582545.1. Lineage (NCBI taxonomy): Eukaryota > Viridiplantae > Streptophyta > Magnoliopsida > Solanales > Solanaceae > Solanum > Solanum lignicaule. The sequence goes on along the minus strand of JAJOOF010007413.1, from coordinate 18,278 downwards.
CGTTTAACCCCTAAGATACGTCGTTTAGACCCTAAATCATGAGGTTTTAGTCAGTTTAAGCCTAGAAACATAACTAGAACTTACCTAAGTCAAATCATTAATCAAACTTAGAAAAATTAGAACGCTAAAAGGAGAAGAGAAGTCAAGAACCCTAGTTCAAGAACGCAGCAAGGTTTCATCAATTTCAGCCCCGAAATCAAAAGATTTCTTCGTGGAATTCGTCACCAGGTATGTGGGATTTCACTAGTGGGTTCCTTTCGCCCATTAGGTCCCTAGAATTCAGTCAGATTCTTGATTCCCTTATTACTATTTAGACATAGGGTTTCTAGAATTACAGTCGATCATCATGAATTAGTTATTAACATGTTCCAAATCAGATTATCATGTTATTGCTCAGTTTATTGCATGAATTTTAGAACCCTAGCTATGTATTTTTTTAGTTCTTGAATTACATATGCTAGGTCAGATATATCAGTTATACATACCTCAATTATTAATGCATCAATATCAGTTTAATTGTTGCATTCTCAATTTGCATGTTCAGTTTGAGGTATCCAGTAACTTACAGAAATTCAGTCATAACCAGTTAACCACTTAATTCATTGGGAGTAGCATAATACCGAGTTGGTCTAGGGTTCAGCGTACCCATATAGTCCCAGAACTACAAGCCACGTAGGTGTAAGTCCCCTCTGTGGGCAACATCAGTTTAGTGATCACGCCAACATACCTTTATACCTCTGGCCGGGTATATTGGGTCCTCTCGATGGGGCGTATACATCGGACTCCACATTTAGCTCATGTGGTTTTATGTAGGTTATTAGTAGCTCCCACAGTTCAGTCAAACTCTATTGCATTGAACATATTTTAGTACAGTCAGTATTCAGTCTCAGCATGTTATAAATTTGGTCATTGCATCAGTTAGCTCAGTATTTAGTATTTTTCAGTATTTATATCATGTTCAGATTATATCATTGCCTATTTACTTTGTTCAGTTATATATTTATTTCAGCTTTACTCTATCATGCATGCTCAGTACCTTTCAAGTACTGACGCATACGTGTGCTACATCTACTCGTGGTGTAGGTTCAGGTTCTCAGCATCCAAATCACGCTTAGATCGGTTCCCGATCTCCAGTTCAGCAGAATCAGTGTCGAGTCCTCATTCTCCGAGGACAATAGTCATGAGTTTCTTTTCAGTATTTTTAGTCTTTAGTTTCAGATTTTCTAGACTTAGCTGGGGCATGTCCCAACACTTCTAGTCAGTTTAGAGGCTTATTTCAGACATAGTTAGATTCAGCTTAGAATTGAGTTAATATCTTCTTTGTATTAAACTCATCAGTTTTCATTTATCTCAGTTATAGTATATGGATATTCCCCATCTTTTTCATTTTATTTATGATTTAGCTTCCGCATCAATTTATTTTCTTTAGTATGCTCATGATCATGCCAGTAGGGTTAGCTTGGGATCACTTGTGGTCCTAGGTCCCTTGTCTGCGTCTTGGGGGTAACTCGGGGCGTGACATGATCTATGAGATGAGAGATGCTGGTAATAGAAGGTGAAAGTGGGAGCTCTACAAAATTGAGAATTAATAATCAAATGGAGTTGGTGAACTTTGTTAATAGGATTGATCAACCACCATCTAATGATCTTAGCTCTGACATTCTAGTTAGAGTTTTGAAGGATTCCACAAACATTAGAAAAATATTTCTGAAGAATAGATGCAATGTCTCCAACTCCAAACAGTTGATTTAGAGTTTCATTGGCTCCCTCGGTACAACAATAGCATTTTGAAGGTCCATGAACTTTAAATCTGCAAAGTGCAATTTTTTTGTTGATGAGCTTCATATTGTGCCACACCTCCATTATGGGATAGGACTAGAGGTAGCAATTTCAACCTATATTTAAAGAATCATCACATTTAATTCATATTTTAATTTTAATGAGTCAGGTCCTAGGTCGAAGTATGGGTCAAGGTCAAGATTTAAGTCTTGGGTCAGGTTCAGAAGTTGTTGGGAATTGGGAATTGGATCGCAAGTCAAGAGAGAGAGGAATTGGATGGATCCTGAGTCAGGGTCGGGGTCAGGAGTTGGTTTGAGTTCAGGATCGGGGATGGGAATCGGGAATTAGGTCCTAGGTCGGAGTTACGTTAGGGTTGAGCGTTGAGTTGAGATTCGGTGTCAAAGTTATGAGTTTTGAAGGTCCAGGGTGTCAAATTACAGGTCGAGATCGAGTGTTGGGTCCCAGGTCGAAGTCGAGGTTGAAAGTCAGGTTAGGGTCGTGAGTAAGTTATCGGGTCTGAGTCGAATCCCAAGTCCTAGTTCGGGAGTGGGGTTTGAGTTAGGGTCAAGTTAGGTCTCATGTCGGTTATCAAGTTTCAAGTCAGGATCAGGAGTCAGGTCCTGGGTCCCTAGTCATGGTCAAGGTTGGAATCGATAGTCAGGCCTCAAAATGGGGTCGAGAGTCGGATTTCGAGTGGGATCAGGGTCAAAGTCAGGAGTTGGTTCCCGAGTTAAGATCAGGAGTCGGGGCCCATATTGGGGTCAGAAGTTGGTTCAACATTGAAAATCAAGTATATATCTAACAGACTAATTAGCTAAGTTGTGTTAATTCAAACAGAAATCTAATCATAGTTAACAATACTACATTAAGTTTGAGTCTATAATTGTATACTAAAGTCTGAAAGTTTTACCGTCAAGAGGGAGGAAAAGTGAACCTCGAAAGAGCTTTTGCTGAAAAATCATCTTCAGCTTTAAGAGGTTAATTTTCCTTTCTTTTATCCTAGCTTTCATAAGCCTTTTTTAAGCCTATATATATAATTATATGTGTTTTTATGGGATTAATATTGTATCCAAGTTGTATTGATGGATTATAGAATGTGTTCCATCTTTAATGAAATGGGATAATACATAAATTCCATCCTGAACTTGTCGACTTGTTTTACAAAAACACTTAAATTTTGCGGGGTGTTATGATCCTCACCATGCCCCGAGGCCTAATGTAGCATAGAGAGAAGTAGGGGTAGATGAAAAATCGCAAAAAGATGAAAGAAAAACATAAATAAAAATGACACGAGAAAAAAAAAGTTATGTGGATCACATGTGGCAACCTGTGACGGTGTGAACACCACCATCCAACCACAGTGTGGTTTTTACCACTCAGGGTGATATTTATTGATGCTGAAATTAGTTATCCTGGTATTATATTTAACTGATTGTTTGATTGATTGTATTAAAAATAACATGCATTACATAATTTTTAAGACTATACTTGCAAAATTGGTGGGATATGAAGTCTAATACTCCATCCATCTCATTTTATATGAGTTAGTTTGACTTGACACAAAGTTTAAGAAAGAAAAAAAGACGATTGAAACTTGTGGTCTAAAATAAGTAATAGATGTTTGTGTGACTATAAATCATTTTACTAAGCGTAAAATGAATATTTTAAAGGTAAATTATAACTTAATATATAAATATATCCTTTTTTAAACTAATTAAAAAGGAAAGTGAATCATATAAATTGGAATAGAGGAGAAACAGTGTTCACACACTTCTACTACAAACCATTCATTATATTGTTTGTTGGGAGAAATGAAAATCTTTGGCTGCTTGTAAGTACAGGGAGAAGAATAAATTCTACTATTATCAGATGATAAAGCACTGTATATGGAACACCAAATTAAAGTTGTCATGAATGACTCCTTTCTACTATAACTTTGGACGATTCTTGGCCTATCATATGTGATAAGATAGAAAGACTTAATTTATTCTATGATATTGAAGCTTTATTTAGGTGTGGATAAGTAGATACACATGTCCGATTCTATGTGACATAAAATATATAGTACGTCACGTAGGATGTGAATCGCCTCGTAGGATGTGTGTGTTTACTTATTCAATTCTATACAATTTTAAATGTCTACTTATACACACCCAAAATTAGAAGACGTAAATAACAACTAAGGCCAAATTAAAAAGGATATTTATGTATTATACATTTATTCTATAATACTAATGCTTTATTTATTCTACGACACTTTTCTCAAAATGTACATTATTTCATATTAATAATATAGGCAGATCTGCAATCACACTGTGGAAAATCTATATATAATACTCATATATAATTTTTGTATTCTCCATCTCTCATCCTTCACCTTCTAGAGAAGTTGAACAGAAAAGAAACTCAAGGAAACTCCACCTTAGCTTTTTAAATTTATAAACAGACAATTCAAAGAGGTAATTATTTTTAAATGTATTATACATTATCCCACCATAGCTTTAACACATGCACCCTTTATGTATGTATATACTCTTAGGGGTCGTTTGGTAGGCCGCATTAGAAGAAATAGTCCATGTATTAGGTAAGGTATTATTTAGTACTATGTTTGGTAGGAATTTGGGCCTATGTATAATTAATTCATGGATTAGTTATACCTCCTACATGGTATTATAGGATGTATTACTAATACCTTCCATTTGGAGGTACTAGTAATACATAGGATATAATACCATGGGATAAGTCTATGTAAAGACAAAAATATCCCTCAAATCATTTTAATTATTTTTTTTATTTTCTTGATTTTATGATTTATATTTGTACTAGTAAATTTATTTAAATAAATTAGCTTACAAATTATTTAGAGAGAGTTGTTTGTTACTAAACAAATCCAATACAAATTTGAAATGTAAGTTGTTTATTTGTACATGACATTTGTGATCTTAATCGAAATATATATATATATATTATATATATTTTTTTATTTTTTTTATTTTTTTATTTTTTTATTTTTTTATTTTTTTATTTTTTTTATTATTTTGTGTGTGGTTTTCTAATTATTTCTATTTTGAAAAATTTTAAACATACATACATATTAAAACTACAACTTGCAATTTTTATGTGTAAATGTAGATGGTTTATTCAATTTTACCATTGTTGACCGTCTTTTCGATTTTAAAAGTAGATGGTTTATCTTTTTTAAATTGAAAAATGACATTTTGTGAGTGATCAATTTATTAAGATGACAATTATTTATCCTCAAATAATTCAAGTGAAAAAAATAGCAAACATGATAACAAAATTGTTCTTCTCATAGCTTGTTAGAAGGCCATAAAAAAATAATTTTATCCTACAATTATCTACCTTGACTCAATTACCTAATAATTCAAGGGTATAATTGGAAAGAAGCTTTTTATAGAGTTTTAATCCAAACACAAGATGAGGTGGGAAATAATGAATCAAACACTTGATAAAAATAAACTTTGCATTACTAATCCATGCACTACTAATCTTTGCATTACTAATCCCTGAGTTACTAATCCCTGCGTTATTAATCTTTGTACCAAACGATCCCTTAATTTGCTACCTAATGTGACTTTATGTATGTACTTTATACATATATATTAATTGTGTATATATTCCTTGCTGATAAAAAATTAGTTTATTTTTCTAACAAGTTATATGACAAGACATGTATATAGGGTTCTTTTCATAATTAGAATTAATTTCCCTTTTTGCTTTGTCTTTTCTTTGTAATGAATTGGATTTTTTTTTTAAAAACTGTATTTTGTAGGAATTAGAGTTGAAGAAAGAAGGATGACACACTCCATTGAGATTACCCCAATAGATGATCGAATTCCATTGCTTCCGTCAAACTAAAAAAGATGAGGTCTCTCTCAACTATATAAAAAAAAATTTAGATTTCATTAGCCCATTTTTCATTTGGAAATTAAATATAGGGAAAAAGGACAAATATATCTCAGAATTATCGTAAATGGTATGCAGATATCCTCCGTCATACTTTTGGACATTGGTGCTCCTGCCATCCAAAACCTAGAGTATATATGCCTTTCACTCTAACGGAAGACTATATAGGGACACGTGGCACGTACAATTTTATTCGGCGATCCGATATTTAATAAATGTCAGATTGGTGGATAGGATTATAACACGTGTATATCCATTATTATAAAGGGTATATATGCTCTAGTTTTTAAATGACAGGGGCACCAATGTCCTTAAAGTATAGAGGAGGATATTTGCATACCATTTACAATAGTTCAGAGATATATTTGTCCTTTCCCTTAAATATATAATCTTTTGCTACATGCATGAATTTCAAGAGATTGTAGAATTTTGGAAACAAATTTTCCTTGCTTGTAATTTTAAGTATACCTCATGGTCCTAACACATTCACTAACCATGGCTTTATACCTTTTGAATTTTTTTTATTTGAGTCGGGTCTGGAAGGGTAAACAAAATTGTATGGTAATATTTTAAAGTCATGTGATACTTTTGAGATTTTTTTAAAAAACAATTTTGGATTTTTTTTCTTCTTAAATTCATCTTATTAACAAAAAGGGTAAATATGCATCACTTTTTTTACTAGATCACAATGTTGAAGGATATTTTTGTCCTTTTTCCCCAAGCAAAATAATGTAATTGCTTGCTTATTGCATAGTGCTTCTAATAAACATTTTAAAATTTCCTACTCTTCCGTTATAGATAGAAGAAGGGAGGAAAGTGAATCATTTAATCGACATAAAGGAAAGAGTTGATGAAATGTATAGGGATTTAGACAATTCATCTATTAAAACATGTACCTTATTCAAAATAAATATGGGGCTATGTGAATCAAATCCAGCGGCTTACACACCAAAGATGGTTTCTATAGGTCCTTACCATAAGAAAAATCCTCAACTTCGTCCAATGGAAAAGTACAAACTATTGTACCTACGACAGTTTCTTCATCGAAATGAGGCGCTTGATATGGAAATTTGTTATCTCCTGTATTCAGGTTAGTCAAAAATACAGAAACAGAAAATAGATGAAATAGACAGAATGATTTTAATCCAAGTTCACGAAAACCACTGTGTTTCCTTAAGAAATTTAATCCCCTCACTGTACCCGAGGTTGCAGATTAATTCCTCCCAAGATAAAACGGATTAACCTGTTAAAGAAGTAGCGGTACCTCAAACTTCAATAACTTCAGCGAACATAAGAACAGCAACAAGATTACACACAGACTCAGTCGATCGACAATTTTGTTTATGTAAGAAAATGAATGCAGAGAGGAAAAATTTTCAATAAAGAAAACCGGAAAAAACATCTCTATTTATAGCTATTTACAGCAAGGAATGCTTCTATTTAGACAATTCTGTTCAGACCCATTTTTTCCAGAACGTTGTGTTTTTTGGGAAAAATAACGACTTTTCGGAAGGAACAGGTCCCTTCAGAACGTTATTACCGTTGCACATGAATTTCAAATAAATTCCGTTGCGCCAAATTAATTCTGTTATTTAACTAACATTCTGAATTAATCTATAAGAGAAAAGAAATGAATTAACAAGAATGATTAAATAAATTTTGTCCAAAACTATTATCAATCAATCACATTATTTGCCAAATCCAAATCCAAATCTGAAGCCGTCATCTATGACTTTGTTTGATCTCCTTGAACCTAGATCTTGGGATCTCCAGTCTTCTAGGTAGATTTACCTCCACGATGACTTGTTCTCGGCCATAGTCTCATTCCCGTCGATGATCTCCCAACTCCCTATCTAGTTAGGCCTTTTGTAAGTGGATCCGACACATTATCTTTTGACTTTACATAGTCAATTGTGATAATTCCACTAGAGAGTAGTTGTCTAACAGAGTTATGTCTATATGACGAGACTTCCCGTTATACATAACGCTTCCAACCCTTCTTATTGCAGCTTGACTATCGCAGTGTATGCATATAGGGGCCATTGGTTTGGGCCAAAACGGAATATCTTCTAAGAAATTCTGGAGCCATTCAGCTTCTTCACCTGCCTTGTCTAAGGCGATGAGTTCTGACTCCATTGTAGAGCGAGCTATACATGTTTGTTTGGATGATTTCCAAGATATTGCTCCTCCACCAATAGTGAAAACATATCCATTCATGGATTTCGTTTCAGTTGACCCAGTAATCCAATTTGCATCACTATATCCTTCAAGAACTGCTGGATATTTGTTGTAATGCAAAGCATAGTTTTGAGTGTCTTCTAAGTACCCCCAAAACTCTCTTCATTGCCAACAATGATTTTGATTGGAATTACTTGTGTATCGACTCAGTTTACTTATAGCGCAGGTTATGTCTGGTCGTGCACAATTCATGACATACATAAAACTTTCCAATACTCTGGCGTAATCCAATTGAGACTGACTTTCACCTTTATTCTTAGCAAGATTAAGGTTCACATCAATTGGGGTCTTTGCCTTTTTTAAATTCAAATACTTGAACTTTTCAAGTACCTTTTGAATATAATGAGATTGAGACAATGCTAGATCGTTAGGAGTTTTGTGAATCTTTATTCCCAATATCAAATCGGCTACTCCTAGATCTTTCATATCAAACTTACTAGCAAGCATACGCTTAGTAGCTTTTATATTGGCAATGTCCTTGCTCATTATCAGTATGTCATCCACATATAGGCATACAATGACTTCCTGATCCGTTGTGTCTTTAATGTAAACACATTTATCACACTCATTGATCTTAAATCCATTTGACAACATGGTTTGATCAAACTTTGCATGTCATTGTTTCGGTGCTTGTTTCAGTCCATAAAGTGACTTAACAAGTTTGCATACTTTCTTTTCTTTGCCGGGAACTACGAAACCCTCAGGCTGTTCCATGTAGATCTCTTCCTCCAGCTCTCCATTTAAGAAGGTGGTTTTCACATCCATTTGATGGATTTCAAGACCATATACTGCAACTAGGGCAATTAACATCCGAATTGATGTAATCCTAGTCACTGGTGAGTATGTGTCAAAATAATCAAGACCTTCTTCTGTCTAAAGCCTTTGACAACAAGTCTTGCTTTATATTTGTCAATAGTTCCATCATCTTTCATCTTCTTTTTGAAGATCCATTTTGAACCCAAGGGTTTGTTCCCTAGAGGAAGATCAACCAACTCCCAGGTATGATTGCTTAAGATTGTTTCAATCTCACTATTGACAGCCTCCTTCCAAGAGGTTGAGTCGCTAGACAACATCGCTTCCTTGAATGTTTGAGGCTCACTTTCAAGAAGGAATGTTACAAAATCAGATCCAAATGAAGTAGATGTCCTTTGACGTTTACTGCGCCTTGGGCTCTTTTCATTGGTTTCATTCTCTTTTGGTTCTTCTCGAGGTTGTTTAGACCCGCCCACTAGATGACTCAAGTCTAGTTTTATACGGATAGATATGTTTAAAAAATTCAACATTATCTGATTCCATTACCATATTATCATGAATATCCAGATGTTCGGACTTCTAAACCAAAAATTGACATGCCTTACTATTTGTGGCATATCCAATGAATACACAATCCACAGTCTTAGGCCCTATTTTCACCCTCTTAGGTATAGGAACCTAGACCTTGGCAAGACACCCCCACACTTTGAAATATTTCAAGTTGGGTTTTCTACCTTTTCATTTCTCATATGGAATAACATGTGTCATCATGTGAGGCACTCTATTGAGTATTCGATTTGTTGTAAGGATAGCTTCCCCCCACAAGTTTTGTGGTAGACCTGAACTTATAAGTAAGACATTCATCATTTCCTTTAAAGTTTGGTTTTTCCTTTATGCAATTTCATTAGATTGTGGAGAGTAAGGAGCAGTAGTTTGATGGATTATTCCATTTTCCAAACATATTTCTACAAATGGAGATTCATATTCTCCACATCTATCACTTCTGATCGTTTTGATCTTTCTATCCAACTGATTTTCAACTTCAGCTTATACTGCCTAAATGCATCTATTGCTTCATCATTACCATTTAGCAAATAGACATAACAATATTTAGTGCAATCATCAATAAAAGTTATGAAATACTTTTTTTTCACCACGTGTTAGTGTTGACTTCATGTCACAAATGTCAGTGTGAATCAGTTCTAAGGGATATGAATTCCTTGCAATAGATTTATAAGGATGCTTAGCATACTTAGATTCAACGCAAACTTGACATTTTGATTTATTGCATCCAATTTAGGCAAAACATTTAAGTTAATCAGTTTTCGCAAGGTTTTGTTATTAACGTGTCCCAAACGTTCATGCCATAAAAATTTAGACTCAAGCAAGTAAGAAGAAGCAGAATCTTTATTCATATCAACTGCAATTACATTGAGTTTAAAAAGGCCCTCAGTGAGGTAACTTTTTCCTACATACATCTCATTCTTACTTACTACAACTTTATTAGAAACAAATACACATTTGAATCCATTCTTAGTCAGAACTGGTATAGAAACTAAGTTCTTTCGCAATTTCGGAACATACGAGATCCTGTTCAAAGTCACCACCTTGCCTGATGTCATCTTTAGGAGAATCTTGCCAGTTCCTTTCACCTTTGCAACAGCGGAGTTTGCCATAAACAACTTCTCGTCTGTAGGTGTTGTAGTGTATGATGAAAATAATTCTTTGTTGGCACAAACATGGCATGAGGCACCAGAATCTATCCACCATTCTCTTGGATTTCCAACCAAGTTGCATTCTGAAAGCATTGCACAAAGATCATCCATCTCTCATTTGGATTCAGCCAAATTTGTTTGATCCTTCTTTTTGTCCTTCTTGGGACCCCTACATTCAGTAGCCTTATGACCACGTTTGCCACAGTTGAAGCAGCTTCCATTGAATTTCTTCTTAGGAGGATTGCTCTTTGGACCAAATGCTTTCTTTCTTTTCTTTGATTTTGTGGGATCTTCTTCAACAATATTTACTCCAGATATTGCTGAATTACCACGTGACCTCTTTTCTGCGGCCTTGTTGTCCTCTTCGATTCTCAGCCTTACCATGAGATCTTCAACAGTCATCTCCTTGCGTTTATGTTTCAAGTAGTTTTTGAAGTCCTTCCATAATTGAGGTAACTTCTCAATAATGCCAGCCACTTGAAAAGCATCATTCACAACCAATCCTACATTAAAGATTATGTAAGTATTAAGAATAGACTTAATATTTCCAACATAGGTATTAAATAATTTTATACCTTCAGCAAGGAGATCATGGATTATGACCTGCAATTCTTGAACTTGGGTGACGACGGTCTTACTGTCTATCATCTTATAGTCCAGAAACTTTGCCACAATAAACTTCTTCATTCTGGCATCCTCTGTTTTGTACTTCTTTTCTAAAGCATCCCAGAGTTCTTTTGAGGTTTTGACATTACTATACACATTGTACAGATCATCCTGAAGGCCACTTAGAATATAATTTTTACACAAAAAATCAGAATGTGTCCATGCCTCTGTTACCAAGAATCGTTCTTCAGGCGGAGTTTCATCCGACATAACAAGAACGTTCTCATTAATGAACCTCTGCAGACTCAACGTAGTCAGATAAAAGAACATCTTTTTCTACCATCTCTTGAAGTCAACTCCAGAAAACTTTGCAGGTTTCTCAGCCGGTGCTAGGGCAGCAGTTGAACGATTGTGTGCAACCGATGTTGTTGCAGCACTTACTGTTCCAGCATTTACTTGACTTGAATTAGTCATTTTTCTGTCACAAATGGCAGACAATTTTAGTATGTGAAATACTAACAGTAAAGAATAAATCCTTACAGAGATTGTTTCTTATTTAACGATAAAAATTTTATGTTCTTTTAATCGTTAATCGAATGAATTTTAAAAATTCAAACAGAGTAGAAAACCATAAGGTTTTAATCTCCAGAAACCTCAAATACAGAAACTTTAAGTTTCTTAAGATTGTTATCTCCTGTATTCAGGTTAGTCAAAAATACAGAAACAGAAAATAGATGAAATAGACAGAATGATTTTAATCCGAGTCCACAAAAACCACTGTGTTTCCTTAAGAAATTTAATCCCCTCACTGTACCCGAGGTTGCAGATTAATTCCTCCCAAGATAAAACGGATTAACCTGTTAAAGAAGTAGCGGTACCTCAAACTTCAATAACTTTAGCGAACGTAAGAACAGCAACAAGAGTACACACAGACTCAGTCGATCGACAATTTTGTTTATGTAAGAAATGAATGCAGAGAGAAAAATATTTCAGTAAAGAAAACCGGAAAAAACATCTCTATTTATAGCCATTTACAACAAGGAATGCGTCTATTCAGACAATTCTGTTCAGACCCATTTTTTCCAGAACGTTGTGTCTTTTGGGAAAAGTAACGACTTTTCGGAAGGAACATGTCCCTTCAGAACGTTATTACCGCTGCACATGAATTTCAAATAAATTCCGTTGCGCCAAATTAATTATGTTATTTAACTAACATTCTGAATTAATTTATAAGAGAAAAGAAATGAATTAACAAGATTGATTAAATAAATTTTGTCCAAAAATATTATCAATCAATCCAAATTCGAGGCCGAGTGAGCGACGACGACGGCGCGAGGGGGCACCTTCTTCTTAACCCTTTAAGAACTAAAGGAAGTGTTTCCTAATATAAGGACAACAATTTCCTTTCTTCTACCAATATGGTAAAAATGACTTTTCATTTGCATTTTGCAATGACTTTTCATTTTCCCTCCAAAATTGGTTCCCCCACTTTCATTGGTTCTCCTCTTTCCATTTTCTCTTTTTATTTCCCATTCACACCTTGCTAAACCCAACAAAATTTGCAGCAGTGAATTGGAGGAATTGAAGGAAAAATCACTTAAGTGTTACGACGATATAGAAGACCTTGGTAATGATAGTCATGAATTTTGTCAAATGTTGTTGCTTGATGGTTGTTTTGTGGTTGAATTTATTCGAGAGCGTTGTCAAATGAGTCCAGAACAAGAAGATGAAGTTTTCAATTTTGGTGGTTAAATATGTCATCAAATATTCTGAGACTTAATGTTACTAGAAAACCAGCTTCCTTTCTTTGTCCTCAACCATCTTCATCATATGACAAAGCAAGATGATGAATTACAATTGTTGTTATTGGCGAATGTTTCGTTTATCTTTCTTGTTGACTTACCAAACATGATCTGTGCATCCTTTACAGAGACAGAATTTTGTAATGCAGGAAATATCAATCACTTACTTTATGCAGTACACATATTTTCATGTCATGGCCAGAATTCCGTGGAAAAACCTAAATATGACATAACGCGACAAAAGGCCATGCCAAATGCAACAGAGCTTTTCGAAGCTGGAGTTAGCTTCGTTAAAGTTGGATATTGTTATAAAGAAGACAATGGTGGGGATACCACATGTTTATTTGATATAATATTCGAGAATGGATTGATGAATCCCCTATTTTGAAGTCTTTGGTTATACGGAAACCTTCTTACGAAATCTCATTGCTTATGAGCAACAATCATCTGATGTACTACCTACATATTTCAGTGATTATGTAACTTTCATGGATCATCTTATCGACTCAGAAAAAGATGTTAATTTGCTTCGCCAGAAAGGAATCATAGAGAATTGGATGGGAGAGGACAAAGAAGTGGCTAGCCTCTTCAACAAAATCGGAAATGGGGTCGGTGTTTATTCCAACTTCTATTACAGTGAAGAATTCAAAAAAGCAGTTGAACATTGTGAAAAACCATGGAACAAAATGAAGGCAAATTTGTTGCACAATTATTTTAGTAATCCTTGGGTAGGAGCTTCAACTGTGGCAGCCATCATACTCCTCATACTCACAACTATGCAAACTATTCTAACTTTCACAGGTCCTGTTAAGAAGTAATTTTTGTTGTAACTATGTAACAACTGTTGACTGAGTGAGAGTTTCCTCATTATGCAATGTGTGTGTTGATGGAGCATAATATTGTGTCACACATCCATTATTGGGTAGGTTTAGAGCTGACAATTTCAGTCCATATTATGTTTCTTTTACTTTTTTGGGTAAAAGTCCATAATATGTTTCAATCTATTTTTAACTCATAAGAATATTGACAAGTATGGATATCCATATACAAACTTAGAGGTGGGATCGTGATCAGGAGTCGGGTTGTCTCGAGTCAGGATCAGGGTCGGTTCAAGATCGGGAGTCGGATCCTGGGTCCCAAGTGGAGGTCGAGTCTCGAGTCGGGGTTAGAAGTCAGTTCAAGGTCAAGAGTAGGGTCTCGAATCTGAGTCAAGTCTCAAGTCCTATCTTGAGAGTCGGGTCAGGTTCAAGTTCCACATATGAAATTAGGGTTGGGAATTAGGTCTCGGTTCAGTATTGGGAGTCGTAGAGTTAAATTGGTTAGAATCAAACACATCATGAATTTTAAATTTTTGAAAATATAACCTACTAAATTTTGAATACATTATTTATAAATTTCTTCATATAAATACTGACAAGTTTATTAGGAAATTTGTTACCAAAAAATAGATCAAAGAAATACCAATGGAAAGAAACCATCTAAATTTAAAAATGCATGGTAGAAAACAGATTCTCACGGAAACAGTGAGAAATTTCCTAATTTTTTCATATGAAAATATAACTATTATTTTCTCACCAATATGATCCAATCAAAATATTTATGTAAATAACTACTAAATATCTTTCCGCGAAAAATTCAGTGAAAAATTAATGATCTTTTAATAATGATATCTCTCTTTTGTAGGAATTATACATCAAGAAAAGAAAGTTATCAAAGAGGGATGCCACACTCTATTGAGATTACCCAATAGATGACCAAAGTTCACTTCTTCATCAAACTAAAAAAAGATGAGGTCTCTCTCAATCAACATACATGCAGTACCTTTTTCTTTTTTCTTTTTGTATTAAATGCAAGGTTGGAAGTGGATCAAGATTTGAAAAGAATACTAAAAAAATAGTATATCATATCGTTAAATCATCATATTATATTAAAAATGGTAAGAAACTAAGAATGTTAGCCAAAATTTAGATTATCATTTTATCTCTATATTAAATTAAAATGTTATAAACTATTTAATAAATCAAAATATTAAATAGTAAATCATCATATTAATACATGAATCATCTATATCCACTAACTCTATATTATATAAATATAATAACTCTCACTTATGTTCATTATGATTTTACTTGCACTTATCATCCATGATCTCAAATGAGTTAATGTCATATTCATGACAACTCTTTGTGTTCCTCAATCATATCCTATAAATATTGACATTTGACACAACATTGTACACACTTAAAATAGTTTTAAAAAATGAGAAAATTTATATGTTGTCTTCTCTTGTTTCTTTTATTTGTTTTGTGTAATGTTTGTGTTTCTTGTTTCCTCTCATTGAATAGCATTCTATTATTTTGTTGTTATTATTATTGAGAATTTACAGCGGTTTGTTGATGTGTATTCACAAGAATAAGTTTTATCATAAGCGCTGTACATTATATACTTATGGAAAATTATGTTTAAAACAATGATACTGGAGAAGTTGTACAACAATTTCAAAAAATAAATTTCTCTAATATTAAACCTAATTGTCTTTAGTCTGTCAATATCTTTCGATTCTTTTGTTTCATCACATTTCTACTTAAGAAAACTATTGTATCGTCAAGTTTGAAATATAACAAAAAGTGAATATCTTAACTTTTTATGTATTTAAATTACTAACTAAAAGTAACAATAACATATTGTTAATTAGAAAAGGGAAAATTGTATATAATAACAAACTATTAATTCAAATTAAATGTTATAATCACAGTTTGATTTAATTATATCCCGTAACAAACTGTTGTCATTCGCCTCTCTCCCTAAAATTCTCGCTCGCCACTCTCCCTCTCTCGCTCGCCACTCTCCCTCTCTCGCTCGCCAGTCTCTCTTGCCTCTCTCACTTTATACAAACACAAATGTATAAATTGTGTTTCTGTTTGTATAAAGCGAGAGAAAATTGTATATACACATGCAAATATATATATCTTCGTCCTATACATTACTTATAATTATACAATACAAATATTCCCCTGCCCAGTTCTCTTTTGCCTTTCTCTCTTTCTCGCTTTATACAAACACAGATTATACAAAATACAATGTATAATTTATGTTTGTATAAAGCGAGAGAGAGAGAGAGAATTAATATACAAATTCATTTCGATTCAATTGTATACAAATTCAAATTTTATGCAGATATACAAACACATAAAATTGAATTGAGAGGTTGCCAGTGATTTATACAAACGAGAGGCTGACAACTATTTATACAAATGGTCTGCCAGCGAAATTATACAAATTTGAAGAGGAGCCAGCGAATTATACAATCTGATGCTCCATAGCAAACATTATGTTTGATATGGAGCGCAATTATACAAACTATAGTTATAACATACAAATATGATTTTTATGTTTGGTATATGTGAAAGTTGCTCATTAGAAAATGTATGCACAAGTTCTACATATTTTTAGATGTACAATATATGGGATAGACGTGCAACGAATATGCTCAATAACTAATCTATCTATATATAATAATAGGAAAAGAAAAAACGACACATGGCAGCATTACAAATTTTTAGAATTTTAAATTATAAATAATTAATTATTATATAACTAATTAAATATTCAAATTCAAAATTAAAAATTAAAAAACACATGTCAAATAAAGATCAATTGGAGAAGAAAAAAACGACAAATGTCAACACCACAAATTTTTATAATTTTAAATTATAAATATTATAATATTATTTAACTAATTAAATATTCTAAATTCATAATTTAAAATAAAAATACACATGTCAAATAAATATTAATTGGTTATTTAACTCCACTTCAATGCACGTTAAATAGATTTTTTTAAGAAAATTTAATCTAGGACAAATTTACCATGTATAAAAAATTAATTTATACACTTTTTTTAAAAAACAACGTCAGGTATATAAATTAATTATTAAAATTAAAAAATTAATTTAAAATCTAAAAATAAAAATGAAAATTGAAAACACTAGAAAATAGAAAAGAAAAAAGAACTGAAAAAAATACTAAAATATCTATTTTTTACTAATACTTTAACTTTTTACCATTTTTTAAAATTTATATTTTACTTTTAAAAATGCTCCTAAAAAAATTATTAATAAATTTAGACAATGAACTGAACTTATAATTATATATTTCTTTGTTTACATAAGTATTATATTATAACTTATCAAGGTGCTAAATGCTAACATACTCTCATGCAAACTTTATGATATCAATTTACTATAGTTGAATTTTAAAATTGTCAAAAAATCATTATTTACGATTATGATTATTAAATGACCACGCAACGTACGGGTACGTATACTAGTTAAAAGAATAACTGAACATATTGATTAGAGTTGAAATACATTTTTTTAACAAAAAAAAAAACTCTCTTTTTTTGTATAAAATTTTCCCTCTAAAAGAGGAACATATATAAAATTTTCCAGGAACGTATAGAAATAATTTTATAAAAACTATTTCGTCATATTTCTTATTGAACAACTTACTTTTATGAAAGGATTTTTTTTTAAGAAATTAAAATTTAAATACATAAAATTTGAATTAATACTTTACAATTTTGGAGATGGTTACAACTTCCCCATTTTTACACAATTATAGGGGTTTTCAAATTCAAACATCTATATAGATAGATAGGAGATGATATACCGCCTACCATCTTATGTTCGTAGATCTGAAAACCTTTCATCTTATGGTGGTATCTACTCAGCAAATTGCACGACAATGAAAAATTTATATCATTCATGAATATGCTATGATTCGAATTTTGACATTTATGGATACCAAGGTAATAATTGAGATCAATTTATTTTCTGTTCAATTGTTTTGGAACATTTATGAAAATATTTATATAGTTTTTCTCGATTTTAAACTTTTATATTTTGTGTTCTACAAGATGCTTGAGAAAATTTTCATATGAATGGAACTTTATAGACTTATACAATGCATATCATAACAAGGCAGAATATTGCAATAGGGGACGAATTTCTATATCATTGATAATTTCTTTTGATAAACTTTTCTATATGATGAAATATAAGTTAGTTAGTTAAAGTTCACAGAGTTAGTTAGCACTGTTACTGCTTCACAGAGTTAGTTAGTTAGAGTTGGTTACAGAAAGTCAGATTTTGCATAAGTTGGTTAGCTAGCTTACAATTCGTGTATCTATATATACAGAGTCACATGTAACAATCACTACTTAATTTTTCATTCAATGAAACAGTTTCTTTTCCATTTAGCTCTTCCAGAACTTTCTTCTTCCTTTCTCATATGAACTTGATGTTCATCAATGGAGGAATTTGATTGTCTAGCATCACAATGTGTTGATTTTAACATGGTATCAGAGCACAGGGCATAGATCCTGTTTCCTTTCCACATCTACAACAGTCTGTGAGCTTCAATTCTCAAAGAGTTTTTTTTTTCGAGTTTTTTTTTT
>JAJOOF010007412.1:0-17115 GCA_029582545.1 Solanum lignicaule | reverse complement strand
TCAGTGGTAATAGCAACTCTACAATCCATTATTTCAAAATAGGCACGCAAATATTGACAATGTTTTTCTTGAAATTCAAAAATATCTCTTTTTACCATTCTTCTTGATAAATCTTTAAAACTAGGATTATATGTATCACGAATAGATGCAATAAAACCCGGATGTTCTCCAAAACTAAAAGGTAAACCACAAACAACAACCATTTTAGCAAAATTTTCACGATCAAGATCCTTATTATAAGTTCGATGTGTAAGAGCACCACTTGGGTTCGAAGTATTTAATTCACCTTGAACCATATTTGACCCTCTAGCCGATGCTACAACGCTAGAATCTTCACAAACATCAAGAGAAGATATATATGCAAACCACTCTTTACTGTGAGTTTTAATCAAATATTTTTTTAATCCCCCCGTTGAACCTCCACTACCACCAAATTTATATTTAAAATGTTGTTTACAAATATTACATATACTAAAAGTTTTTTCTTCATTCAAATAACAAAATTTTCACACATTTGATTTTAAAGTACGTTGTACCTTGGTCTTACCTCTAGTTGGAACAATAGGGGGACGACTAGTTCTAACCGGAGGATTGTCCTCCTGAGGTGGAACTTCAGTACTATTGAGGTCGGGACTAGTCGGTGTATCATCTAAATCTACTTCTTCATCAATTTCTACTTCTTTATTTTCTTGATAATTACCATAATGTCTTTCATAAACCTCTTCGGAAATTATAGGAGTATCCGAATTAATTTCTATAGGACCGGGGACGGGAAAAAATAGTTTCATTCACATGCGTAAATTCATCCGTATTCATTCTAACAAGAGGAAATTTAGATTTAGAAGAACTAGAACCTTTATTATTTTTTGTAACCATATTTTTTACTGTTTGTACAATACATTTTTTACCTCCACTTTTTTTAGAAGACTCCATCATATTAAATTATAAATTATAAAATACGAAATTTAACAAGAACAAATAATATATAATAAGAACAACTTACAAATAACAAATACAAAAAATAAATATAAGATTAGAGAGTGGAACGAAGTTACCAAATATTTGTGTAAAGAACAAACGATTATAACCGAAAATTAAAAAATTGATGTCGAAACTTGAAGTTTGAAGAAGATTCCTCCTCCAAAATTCACCAAATGATTATTCAAATCTTCACAATTACAAAATAATATGATTGAAATTTAGAACTTGAAACATGAAACTTTGAGAAAGATTGAAAGTTGAGAAAAAATTAATATTTGTTATTGTAAATCTGTAGTTAAAAATATAAAGAGAGGGAGTATTTATAGGATTTATATTTTAGAAATAAAAGGGGAGTAAGGAATTTGAGGAATTTTTTTTTTACCGTTTGGAATTTTTTTTTCTTTCACCTTACCGTTTGGAAATATCAACAGTTGAAACATTAACGTTTGAAAAAAAAAGACTGTTGGGGCTTGGGGCATTGGGCGTCGGGAAGGCTGGCAAAGTGGGAGACTTTTGACTAAGTCATTTGCCTTTTCAAGACAAACCCTACCAATGGCAGGCGGCGGCAGACACAAATACACACTTCCCTATTATAAAGGGCCTCTATATATTATATATTTAATAAATTAAAAAAATATCGGAATCGAAATGGAACCGAAATGAACCAGAATGAACCGGTACCGGAATACCAGTATCAAATCATGATACCGTTTCGTTCCGGGTACTGATTCACGATATCCCATCCCGTCCCGAAGATGACCGGACCGAAACAGATCGGAATGGACCGAAACGGTATCGGACCGGTGCCGGTACGACCCGGTCCGGCGCCCAGCCTTACATAAAATATGTTTACTATAATTGTCTACTTTTATGTTTCAACTAGCTAGATCTAATACAATTAAAAAGGTCTAAGTTTAAGGAGGTTAGTAACTAATGTACAACCGCATTAAGTTTCACACTCAAATTGATTGATGCATTTATCTTTGTATTTTGAATTTGTGATTGTACAATCAAGAGTTTTTTAATGTAATCACAATTAATTTTAATAGTAATAACTGAAAATTGCATGTAGGCTTTGGAGAAATTGAAGAAATATGGCATATAAACAGGAAAAGGATCTTATGATGTTGGTCTGATTTTGTAGAAAAAAATATAGGACAACGAAATTGTTGATGGTGAGAAGAGGGATGGATTTATTCAAGAAGAAAAAATTAAAGCATGGGAGAAGAAGGGAGTTGTATGGTCAAAAGTTCTTTAAAGTATTATCCTATTGTAGTAAAACATATTACACTTCAACAAACTTTGAAAAAGAAGGGTTAGTCTGTTTTAGAGCTTTACGTAGTTAATGTTGTTTTTGTTAGAAGAATGTGTATCATGAAGAAAAAATAAAATTTGATGTTGAAAGCTACTACTATGGATTATAAGGTTGGTAATTTCTCCATTGCTTGAAGTTATGTTGTGTCCTTTCAAAACTAATATACATTAACTTCAGCCCAAATGTCATCTTAGAGTCCAAAATAAAATTATCGTCCCTTCTTGAGATCTCTAATTTCTTCAACGACAACGTCATTCCTTCAAATACAAGGATGAAATTTTCTATTCTAGAAAAAATCCTCTGAGAGTTAGGGTGTGTTTGATATGAAGGAAAATGTTTTCCTAGAAAACAAGTAGATTTTTGACTTATTTTCTCATATTTGGTTGGTGAGTAAAAAATATTTTTCGAAAAATATTTTTAGTGTTTAATTTATGAATGAATTTTTTTTTTGAGAAAATATCTTTTATATTTACTAAAGAGTAGAAAATAATTATTGAAATTGAAATTGAAAATATTTTTAAAAAATAAACTTAAATTATTTTTGGATGGGTGGGGGGCTGATGGGGGGGGGGGGGTCGCGGGTAGGCATGGTGTGGGGTGAAAAAATAAAATTTATTTATTCAACAAAAAAAATTTAATATTTTGTTGGAGGAGAGTTTTAGAAAAAAATTTCCTTAATTTTTGAAGGGAAGTTATTCTCCTTAAATTTGAGGAAAATTAGTTGATTTGGAAAACATTTTACCCAACCAAACATGAGATTATTGGAAAATATTTTCCAGAAAATGTTTTCCTTCATACCAAACACACCCTTAATGTCTTTGCATGTCCATATTTTTTTTTATTTTTAAATAATCCTTGTTTATTTTTACTAAATTTAATCTCTGCATATGTCACGCCCCAGATTCAAGGGGCGCAATTCGCTCCTAATGCCAAAACTGAGGCTCGAGCCGACCCTGCTAAACCCTTTGCTACTAGCGCATGGCAGCCACACGTAATCAAGAAAACAAACAAGTATATCTCGGCTTAAAATTAAGTCTTAGGCCGGCAAGGACCCTGCCAACAGATCTATAAAAGAAACAGCTACTCCCAAGAGTTCATATAAAGAAATAGCCAACTAGCACAGAAGTCCTGATTGGGCCGTCGAGGCCACCATGATCTCTATACCGAAACTGAAAGCAGGTATATATCAAGATAATACATCAAACAACTAACAAGCTTTAACAAACAAACAAACTAGGCCAGCATGGCCATAACGTATCTATAAACCCACACACTAGTCTTCAAGCCTCTAAGAGTAGTAAAGATTGGTGGGACAGGGCCCCGACATACCCATAAAAATATATATAACAAAAGCTAACAAACCTCCCAACTCTGGCAGTTCTGGAGGAAAGGGTCTAGCCAATCGGATATAAGTCAATCCTGCTGCTGAGGAGGTCTACTGGGTCATTTGTTGGGACTTGCATGTATGAATGCAGTACCCCCAGGCAATGGGGCATCAGTACGAAATAATATACCGAGTATGAAAGGCAATAGACTATGAGCAGGTATTATAATATACTGGGAGTAATCCAATAAATAAATCAAGGATAAGATAAGTGTACTGACTTGCTCCTAAATCTAAACATATCAAAAATAATAAAACAACAACCTAACCAAGGCCCCATAAGCTCAGCAGGTACAAACATTACACAAGACCACCTACTCCACGAGGAGCGGTACGGACGTAGATGATATCATCACGACCCCTCTAGGGCCCCAGAAGCCAGAAGGTGTCAATCAGTCTATATACCCCTATCAGTAGTCCCCTAGCCCCGTAGGTAGTCACATAGCCCTCTTAGGCAATAATATAGCCTTGTAGGCAGCACATAACTCTCTTAGGCCTTAATATAGCTTATATACAACTCATAACCCTCTTAGGCAACAACATGACCCTGTAGACAACACATAGCCTTCTTAGGCATCAATATATCCCCGTAGGCTCCTCATAGCCCTTCTAGGCATCAATATAGCCCCGTAGGCAACTCATAGCTCTTCTAGGCATCAATATAGCCCTATAGGCAGAACATAGACCTTCTAGGCATAGATCACATTCCTGCAGCAAACCACAATAGCCCCAAGGGCAACAATAACAATCCAATAGGCTAAAAGTGTGCAATTTAGCTATAAGCAATCTATGTGAATAGCCTCTAAGTCGTGTCCAACATAGGGACGCTACTAACTGAATAAGAATCCCGACAAGGGAGGATTATATCCACTCAAGCAGCCAACAATCAACAATAATGCCGACAAGTATAACAACGATAACAACCCAATTACATTGCTCCTAAGCTTTAATGAAACATGCCGTAAGAAGGAAATAACCTTAACATACCATTTTCACTTAATTCACGTGGCCTAATGACTTTTACTCATAAACCCCTCAATACTACAACAAGGCAGGACCATAATCAATACACAAAAAAAGAAGATACCACAATAATCCGATAAAAGATATGTATTTCCGTCGCAAATTGGTATTTGCGGCTTATCAAAGCTAGAGTCCATGAAAGAAGGGTCTTACCTTGATCTTAAGTTCGTAATACACCTCAAAACCTTAAATTATGCCCAAACCCTTGCTGTCCTAACACCAAAATATGAAATGCTACGAAATCGATAAAACAAATTATACCATGATGACGAGCTCAACGCGTAGAATAACTTCCGTCAAGGACTCAAATCTAGAAAATCTATAATTTGGTTGATCCTAGAAGTGGGTTTTCTATGTTATCTGGTTCTTCACTAAGAAAAATGGAGAAAATTCGAAGAAGATGATATATAAAAAGTTCCACCGACCTAGGGCCCCACCTCACGTGCCTGCTTGCGTAGTCTCGTGAAAACATAAATATCTCTCTACTCTGAAGTCGTATGAACGAACAGTTTGATGTGTTGGAAACTAGACTCGTAGTCCTTCGATTTGATAGATCGTGGGCCCCATAACTATTTATAGATCGAGAGAAAACCTCCGAGACATTTGACCCAAATTTCAGAGAAATCTTTAAAAAGGAATTTACGATAACTTTCGCCAACTTTTATTTTTCCACTTACCTAACTTCAAAACTTGAGATACAATCCTTGAAAACTTAAAATATGACATACCACATCATTCTTTATTTATTACCTACCCTCCTTGTCTTTCCACGAAGATACAGATAATTTAGAAGTTTCAAAAAGTCGGGGTGTTACAACATATTATGAGTACTTTAAAGATTGAAAGTTGATTAAAGTGCTAGTCAATTTTTTTGAGGTATCTTATTTCAAAACATAGAAACTTTTTTTGTTAGATTGATTTGTTATCATCATTGGATATCTCATAGTTTACTCATTTAATGCATGTTTTTTGCTATTTTGTTTTCTCTTTAAAATTTTATTGATGTAACGACATGTTCCCGTCGTTATATAAAGCCAATGGGGAAAGAATTTGGGCCAGAAAACTTTTGATTAGTGACTTGGAAAATTGTAGCCTAGTCCAGAGTTGGACGAATTCTGAGTCAAGTGAGGCTAGGGAAATCTGGTAATGAATGAAGGATCTAATTATGAATTTGAGCACATGAGTGGATAGCTAAGACGTCAAGGAGCCCATATGACTTAACAGAATCGAATTTGGGCAAGTAGAACTCCCGAAACTGATCTTGGTGTGAAAGGGTAGTTTTTGAGCGTCAAGGGTTGAAGGTGTGTTGTGAAATGAGATCCTAGAACTCAAATTCCAAGTTTTTGTCTCTGTGCAAGCCGCCGAGGCGGGATTATTCCCGCCAGGGCAGGGCCGTTATGGCGGGTTGGGTCCCACTGTGGTGGGCAAGTCGCGACTTAAGTCATGGAAAAACCCCAAAATCGTTATTTTCTGCAAAACTTCATTCTTAAGAGCTAGGAGACAACCTAGGGTGATTTCTTGACAGTCTTCCATGACTTTTGGTGCTAAAGGTTAGGATTTTACTCCCCTAATCCATTTTTTGATTCATAGAACTTAGATTATTGGGTTATTATCGTTGAGGGGGAGAGGGTTTGGCCTGAAGTTAATGGTGGGAAAAAGTCCTAGATGCACATTAGGATCATGAGTCTGGTCTTGGGTTTGTTATAATCCAGGTAAATTAGACCTTAATTATTGATCCTTGCATTAAATTACCCGTTTGTAGAACAAGAACAAGCGGAAAGAATTCAGAAAGGAGAGGCTCAAGTGTCTTAGGAGGATTCAAGCTTGGTTTCGAGGTAGGCGATGGTTTGATTTTCTGTTTGTGTGATATATGTTGGTTGATTGCTACATAGTATGCATGTGTGAATGTGAATAGGGAAATGTGAATCGAACCTAATGAAATGATTATGTGTGAACAATACATGCCATAAACCTATTACTTGATTGTATGATTTGAGTATTGTTAATTATTGGTGTTATTGTGATTGTGGTTGTGCTGATTAGAACAGGTGTCACGTTCCGACACATACATTGGATTAAGTGTCACATTTCGACACAAATATTGGATCGGATGTCACATTTCGATACATACATTGGATCGGGTGTCACGTTATAACACACTAACAGTTTGGGTGTGGGTTCCATAAGAGGACCATTGTGATTGTTATGTTTATGTCTACCTGTCATTGATAATGGACGACGGTATGTTGCTCTAAAATGATGACTGAACTGTATTTTGTATATATGTATGGTTATTGTGTTGCAATTGCTTGTGTGTATTGTGCTTATGGGAGTGGTTGTGTGATCCTACTAGTACACTGTGGTTGTGTATATATTGCACTTGCTCTATCTTTATTGAGTACATGGCATCTTTAGGCGGCTACTAACAGACCTCAGCTAGGTGACTATTGAGCGTGACCGAATTCAAGGGTGAGCCAGTTCTTCCAGGCTATCATAGATCTTTCTTATTTAAGTCCACTCTTTTTGGACTCAGACTATTTGTTTAGGGTGTTTTGTTTAGTTTTCGGGGCTGCGCCCCCTTTTCTTAGACTAGTTAGTTAATCAGAATTTTGGTACAATAACTTTCAGTTTCTAGGGATTGTTTTCCGCAAATATTTTAGTAGTTGTTTTGTTAAACTCATGGAGTTTATGGGAACTCCATATTTTCTTAGACATTTAAACTTGCTTTCATATTTTAAAATGTGCTAGTTTCCGTTAAGTTGCTTAGTTGGGCTGTAGTAATGGTTTTCCCACCGGATGGTTAGTGTGGGTGCCAATCACGACGATCTGGGTCGTGACAAAGTTGGTATCAAAGCGCTAGGTTCGTTGATCTTATTGAACCAAAATGAGTCTAGTAGAGTCTTACGGAATGGTACGAAGACGTCTGTACTTTTCTTCGAGAAGCTATAAGACTTTAGGAAATCTCTCTGTCTTTTATTTTCTCCTTTCGTGTTATGACTTGATTCCAATTGGTAACTAGTGATCCAAATTGGTATCTAATTTCCTTCACTCTTCTGTCCACAAATGGTTAACACTAGAATCAATGGCGTCAGGCTCGTAGCCCCCACTAATGAGCCAGTAGAGGAATCTGCAACCAGAGGCCATGGTCGAGACAGGGGTAGGGTAAGAGCAAGGGGAAGGGCAGAGAAAGAGTAGCACCCTCTAGGGGTGGAGCCCTAGCTGAGAATGTTTCGAGGGAAGAGGCCCTTCCTGCACCTCAAGAAGAGGTAGAAGCAAATGTGGAGATTGAGGAAGAGAGGGATGTTGGATAGGAAGAGGATGCACTAGCTAGGAATATTGGCGTTCCTCCCTTAGACCCAGTGTTAGCTCAGCAAATCATCTTTTTTCTGAAGGAGTTGTTCGGCCCTAGAGTCCTTCCCATAGTGCAAGCTGCTTAATCTCCGATCAACCGCCCTATTACTACTACTATTCCCAGGGCGGATGGAGCATTAGGAAATGATTCTTTCTTCCGTCCCTTGTTGGGTCCCTTGATTACTGGTAATGAACATGAGATGTTGACTAAGTTTTTGATGTTGAAGTCGCCTGTGTTCCATGGTTCTGAAAGTGAGGACGCCTATGAGTTCATTTTGGATTTTTATGAGAGGCTTCATAAGTTGGGTATTGTACATCAGCATGGAGTAGAGTTCGTGACCTTTCAGCTTCAAGGTGAGGCTAAGCAGTGGTGGAGGGCCTATGTGGAATGCAGATCGTCAGTTTTACCCCCACTCACTTAGACGCAGTTCCGTGCTCTATTTCTGGAAAAGTATGTGCCTCGAACTTTGTGGGATCATAAGAAAGATAAGTGTATGGCTTTGGAGAAGTGTGGTATGACTGTAGCTGCCTATGAGGCAAAGTTCCATGTCTTGTCTAGATATGCTACTCAGTTGGTAACTTCAGAAAATGAGAGGATTCATCTATTCGTCAAGGGATTAAACTTTGAGCTACAAGTATTGTCTGTTCACATGACCTCTACAGGTAAAAGTTTTAATGAAGGGACCGACTTTGTGAAGAAAGTAGAAGGAGTTAGACATGATGGCAAGGCCAAGGCCTTGGCTAAGAAGCCCAAGAGCACATGTAAATTTCATGGTTCTTACTCCAGAGGTTCAGGTAGGCAGACACTTGCAGCCCGACCAATTCAGTCAGCCTTACCCACTTCTACAGGTAGTTACTCGGGAACTCCACAACAAAATTTTATTCAGGATAGCCAGAGAGTCACACCTTCGGCGGGCAGCAGGCCATCTTTTGACCGCACTTGTTATAATTGTGGTGGGCATATGAGGAGAGATTGTCCCCATCCACGCATGTCCGTTCCCGTACAACAGCAGACTAGAGCAGTGGTACCAGCGGTTAGTGGTAATAATTGTAAAGGACGTCTACAAGGTAGGTGAAGAAGAAATCAACGAGGCTGTGGAGGCCGGGGAAATGGTAATGCAGGTAGAGGACCAGTGCAGCCAGACAAGGAGGTCACCCATCATGATGACAGGGCTTAGTGTTATGCCTTTTCGGGCAAGACCGAAGCTGAGGCGTCTGATGCAGTGATCACATGTACTATTTTTGTCTGTGACCGCATGGCTATTGTCTTGTTTGATCCGGGTTCTACTTATTCATATGTGTCAGTTCAGTTTGCCTTGGGATTTGATATGGTTTGTGATGTAGTTGATGCCCCCATCCATGTTTCTACCCCAATTGGAGAGTCAGTTATAGTCACCCATGTGTATCGCGCTTGTCCTTTCTTGTTTATGGGTTTTTAGACTTGGGTTGATCTGATTATTTTGGATGTGATTGACTTTGATATAAATCTTAGGCATGACTTGGTTGTCCCCCTATTATGTTGTGCTTAATGGTAATGCTAAGTCTGTCCCGGGTAGGGAAACGTTAGAGTGGGAAGGGATGTACAAGCCTAAGGTCATATCCTCCATTCGGGCTAGGAAACTGTAAGGCAGGGGTGTTTGGCATATTTGGCTCATATTCGGGATGTTGAGGTTGAGTCTCCTTTTATTGAGTCTATTCCTGTAGTGTCTGAATTTATGGAAGTGTTCCCTACCAATTTGCCTGGTATGCCTCCCGATATAGACATAGATTTCTAGATTGACTTGGAACCGGGAACACACCCTGCTTCCATCCTTTCGTATCGCATGGCTCCGGTAGAATTGAGAGAGCTTAAGGCTCAAATCCAGGAGCTTCTTGATAAAGGGTTCATTCGTCCTAGTGCTTCCCCGTGGGGTGCTCCTGTCTTGTTTGTTAAGAAAAATAATGGTAGTATGAGGATGTACATATACTACCGGCAGTTGAATAGGGTCATTATTCGAAATAAGTATCTGTTGCCTCGGAGAGATGATCTTTTTGACCAGTTACAAGGTGCGTCATTTTTCTCTAAGATTGATCTAAGGTCTGGTTACCATAAGTTAAAGATTAGGCCTGAAGATGTACCCAAAACGGCATTCAGGACCCGCTATGGGCACTATGAGTTTTTAGTGATGTCGTTTGGATTGACCAATGCGCCTGCAACTTTCATGAGTTTGATGAATGGTGTGTTCAAATTATTTTTGGATTATTTTGTTATTGTCTTCATTGATGACATTTTGGTGTATTCAAAGAGTAAGGAAGAGCATGCTGACCATCTTCGCATTGTTTTGGGTGCCCTTGGAAAACAGAAGTTCTATGCCAAATTTTCCATGTGTGAGTTCTTGTTGGATTCAGTTGCCTTTTTGGGGCATGTAGTTTCAAGGGAAGGGGTAATGGTAGATCCCAAAAGATTAAAGCGGTTAAGAATTGGGTCTGGCCTACCTCTATGACTAAAGTTAGGAGTTTTGTAGGGCTCGCTAGCTACTATTATTGTTGGTTTGTGAAAAACTTTGCCTCTATTGACACACATTTAACAAGGCTGACAAAAAAGGAGGTGCCTTTCAAATGTACTGAAAAATGTGAAGAGTGCTTTCAAAAGCTCAAGACTCTCTTGACCACATCACCTATTCTGGCACTACTGGTGGAAGGTAAAGATTTCACTGTTTATTGTGATGCTACACATTCGGGTTTGGGTGTTGTATTGATGCAGGATAAGAATGTCATAGATTATGCATCGCGACAATTGAAGGTGCATGAGAGAATCTACCTAACGCATGATTTGGAGTTGGCATCGGTAGCGTTTACTCTTAAGATCTGGAGGCATTACTTTTATGGTATTAAGTGTGAGGTGTTTACTGATCATCGTAGTCTGTATCATGTATTTACCTAAAAGGACCTAAACCTGAGACATCAAAGGTGGATGGAGTTACTTAAGGATTATGATGTCACCATCCAATATCATCCGGTAAGGCTAATGTGGTGGCAGACGCTTTCAGTCGAAAGGCGGTAAATATGGGTAGTTTATCTGTTTTGGGTGTATCCAAGCGACCTTTGGCCAAGGAGATTCAAACCTTGGAGTCTAAGTTCATGCAGTTGGGCATCTAAGAGAAAGGTGGGGTGTTAGCTAGTGTTAAGGTTAGACCCACGTTCATTGAGGAGATCAAGGCCAAACAGTTTGAGGATGAGAATTTGAATGAGTTGAGAAAGAAGACAGTGTCTGGCAAGGCACAACATGCGACTCTTGATACGGGGGGTGCTTAGTTTTAAAGAGAGAATTTGTGTTCCCCGAGTGGATGACTTGATTCAGAAAATATTGACAGAATCCCATGGTTCACGGTATTCCATTCATCCGGGTGTGACCAAGATGTACCGAGATTTGAAACGCCTTTATTGGTGGCTTGGTATGAAGAAAGACATAGCTAAGTTTGTGGCTAAGTGCTAAAACTTTCAGCAGGTAAAGTATGAGCACCAAAGGCCTACATGTTTGATTCAACGAATGCCAATTCCAGAATGGAAGGGGGAGAGGATAGATATGGATTTCGTAGTTGGTCTTCCTAAGACCTTGGGAAAATTTGATTCCATTTGGGTAGTGGTTGACCGACTGACTAGGTCAGCCTATTTTATTTCGGTTAGAGTAGACTATAATACTAATCAGTTGGCTAAAGTTTATGTGAAAGAGGTAGTGAGACTGCATGGGATGCCCCTTTCTATCATCTCAGACCGTGGCACGCAGTTCACATCCACAGACGGACGGGAAGTTAGAGAGGACTATTTAAGTGTTAGAGGACATGTTGAGGGCATGTGTGATTGACTTAAGAGGGCATTGGTATAAGTTCCTACCTTTATCTAAGTTCTCCTATAATAACAATTACCACTCCAGCATTGACATGGCACCGTTCGAGGCACTTTATGGGAAGGGATGTAGATCACCCATATGGTGATTTGAGACTAGAGATGTGAAACCTTTGGGGGTTGATTTAGTGAAAGATTCTCAAGATAAGGTAAGAAGCATTCAAGCTAAGCTTCTAGCAGACCAGAGTAGACAGAAAAAGTATGGACCGCAAGGTAAGGGACATGACATTTCAGACTGGTAAGCAATTCCTTCTAAAA
This sequence comes from Solanum lignicaule, assembly GCA_029582545.1. Classification (NCBI taxonomy): domain Eukaryota; kingdom Viridiplantae; phylum Streptophyta; class Magnoliopsida; order Solanales; family Solanaceae; genus Solanum; species Solanum lignicaule. Next base: position 4,918 of record JAJOOF010007412.1, on the reverse strand, counting down.
GTGTCACCCATGAAAGGGGTGATAAGATTTGGCAAGAAGGGCAAGCTTAGTCCTCGATACATTGGACCATTTGAGATCCTTGACTGTGTAGGGCCAATGGCTTATAGATTGGCCTTACCCCTAGCTTATCTGGAGTTCATCCAGTGTTTCATGTGTCCATGTTGAAGAAGTATCATGGTGACGAAGATTACATCATCAAGTGGGATTCAATTCTATTAGAAAGGACCTTTAGTATAAGGAGGAACCAGTTGCAATTCTTGATCGCTATGTCCAGAAGCTGAGGACCAAGGAGATAAATTCTGTGAAATTTCAATGGAAGCATAGTCCGGTTGAGAAAGCTACTTGGGAAACCGAGAATGACATGCGAGACAAGTATCTCAGTTATTCGACGATTTAGGTACGACTCTACCCTTACTTTAGCCAATTTTTCCTAGATTATCACTCGGGGATGAGTGATGGGTAAATTGGTATCTATTGTTACGACATGTTCCCGTCGTTATAGAAAATCCAATGGGGAAAGAATTTGGGCCAGAAAACTTTTGAGTAATGACTTGGAAAATTGTAGCCTAGTCATGATTTGGATGAATTCTGAGTCAGGTGAGGTCTAGGGAAATCTGGTAATAAATGGGGGATCTAATTATGAATTTGATCACATGAGTTGATAGCTAAGACGTTAAGGAGCCCGTACGACCTAACATAATCGAATTTGGGCAAGTAGAACTCTCGAAACTGATCTTGGCGTGAAAGGGTAGTTTCTGAACGTAATGGGATGAAGGTGTGTTGTGAAATGGGAGCTTGGAACTCAAATTCCATGCTTCTGTCTCCGTGCAAGCTGTCGGGGAAGGGTAATTCCCGCCAGGGTGGGGCCGCTGTGGCGGATTGGGTCTCACTGTGGCGGGCCAGTCGCGACTTATGTCGGGGAAAAACCTCAAAATCATTCTTTTCTGTACAACTTTGTTCTTAAGAGCTAGGAGACGTCCCATGGCAATATCTTGACAGTTTTCCATGACTTTTAGTGCCAAAGGTAAGGATTTTACTCCCCTAATCCATTTTTTTATCCGTAAAACTTAGATTCTTGGGTAATTATCATTGGGGGAGGGTTTTGGCCTGAAGTTAATGGTGGGAAAAAACCCTAGCTGCACATTAGGATCATGGATATGATCTTGGGTTATTGGGTTTGTTATAATCCGGGTAAATTAGACCTTAATTATTGATCCTTGCGTTAAATTACTCGTTTGTAGACCAAGAACAAGCGGAAAGAATTCGGAAAGGAAAGGCTCAAGTGTCTTAGGAGGATTCAAGCTTGGTTTCAAGGTAGGTGATGATTTGATTTCCTGTTTGTGTGAAATATGTCGGTTGATTGCTACATTGTATGCATGCGTGTATGTGAATAGGGAAATGTGAATCGAACCTAATGAAATGATTATGTGTGAATAATACATGTCATGAACCAATTACTTGATTGTATGATTTGAGTATTGTTCATTATGGGTGTGATTGTGGTTGTTGTTGTGCTGATTGGATCGGGTGTCACGTTCCGACACATATATTGGATCGGGTGTCACGTTCTGACATATACATTGGATTGGGTGTCACGTTCCGACACATATTAGATCGGGTGTCACGTTTCGACACATATATTGGATCGGGTGCACATTCGGACACACTAACAGTTAGGGTGTTGGTTCCATGAGACCATTATGATTGTTATGTTTATGTCTACTTTTCATTGATAATGGAAGACGGTATGTTGCTCTACAATGATGACTAAATTGTATTCTCTATATGCATGCTTATTGTGTTGTAATTGCTTGTGTGTATTGTGCTTATGGGAGTGGCCGCGTGATCCTACAAGTACACTGTGGTTGTGTATTGATACTGCACCTGCTCTATACTTGTTGAGTACAAGGCATCTTCATGCGGCTATTGACAGACCTCAGTTAGGTGACTATTGAGCGTGACCGAATTCAAGGGTGAACCAGTTCTTTCAGGCTACCATGGATCTTTCTTGTTTAAATCCACTCTTTTCGGACTCAGATTATTTGTTTAGGGTGTTTTGTTTACATTTCGGGGTTGCACCCCCTTTTTTAGACTTGTTAGTTAATCAGTGTTTTGGTACAATGACTTTCAGTTTCTAGGGGTTGTTTTCCGCAAATGTTTTGGTAGTTGTTTTATTAAACTTTTGGAGTTTATGGAAACTCCATATTTTCTTAGACATTTAAACCTGCTTCCATATCTTTAAATGTACTAGTTTCCATTAAGTTGCTTAGTTGGGTTGTAGTAATTGAGAGAGAGAAGCAACATGAAGAAGGACTCCATCGACAACAACACACCAATCCTTAACCCGTAGGAATTATAGTTTAACTTAACTTAGGATTTAGGTAGTTTGATATATTTAGAATTAGGAAAAGTATGAATCCTATTCCAATTAGATTAGTGCAGTAGGTCTATATTTAGACCCTCGTATGATTCATTAGGAAAATTATACAAATAGAGCATCTTTTCTTGAAAACTCCGCTCTCTAATTCTCTTCATGGTATTAGGGCTTTGGGTTTAAACTAAGTTATTTTGTATCCTGAATCGTGTTCCACGTTTTATAATGGCTAGTTCATCTTCCTCCTCTCTATCTCTTTCACTTGCGTCTCTCCATCAATTCATAACTATATGTCCTGTAAAATTGAAATCCTCAAACTATCTTGTTTGGAAAACTCAACTAATTCAGTTAATGCAGACCTTGAAGATTGGTGATATTATTGTAAAAGAACCACCATCTATGGTTGTAGTAAACGAAAAGGATGAAGAAGTCATAAACCCCAAGTTCTTAGAATGGGAAGAAAAAGATGTCTTGGTGAGAAGTTGGCTAACAGGAACCATGACTGAAGAGTCAATATTTCTTATCAATGGTTGCATTTCGGCTTTAACAGATTTGGGAGAATCTTGAGGATAATTACCTACAAGCTAGCAAAAATAAGGAATTTCAATTGAAGCAACAAATTCAGAGTATCAAGATGGGATCAAAATCTGTAGACGAATACATAAAAGATTTCAAGGGAATTTGTGATAGTCTCACTGTTATACACAAACCTTTAGATGAAGATAGCAAGGTTATAAACTTTGCTAAAGGCTTAGGACACAAATACAAAACTTTCAGAACAGTTATGTTAGGCAAGCATCCATATCCAACCTTCACTCAGTTTGTTAATGGATTGAGAGGTTATGACATGAGAGAAGAAGATAGTGAAAAAGATCATGTTGATCAAGCCATGACCTTTCAAGTTTAAAAGATGCCTGGCTCGTTTTGTAGAGGTAGAAGTAGAGGAAATTCTTTCTGAGGAAGAGGACATGTACGAGGAAGATGACGGTTTGGACCTAATTCCAACACTTATACTACTGGTGGAGAATCTGATTTTCAAAATAATCAAAAGAACTCTCAATCACAGGCAGGTCCATATCAAATTTGTGAAAGAAACAATCACACCGTTATCTCTTGTTTTTATAGATGGGATTACTTCTATCAATCTCAACAGGATACTCCACAAGGTCTCTCTGCATTAACAATCAATGAGCAATCAGACAACAATCTTTACATGGACTCTGGAGCAACTCATCATATGGTTCAAACAACAGGTAATCTTGATAATCCTACTCTGTTCAAAGGTTCAGATTCAGTCAGGGTAGGTGATGGAAACGACTCCAAATTACTCATGTTGGTAATAAGGAGACAGGTACAAATCTACGACTGAAAGATGTTTTAGTCGTACCTAAATTAAAGAAAAATTTGTTGTCCGTAAGCAAGCTAGCAAGTGATAATGAATGTATTTTGGAATTTACTGACTCTGAGTTTGTTGTTAAGGACAAGAAAACTCGGAATCTATTGGCAAAAGGGAGTAGGAAAGGAGATCTGTATGCCTTAGACGCAAAGAGTGCATATGGGAAGGTGCATCAAGCTTTAGCTACTATATGCTCAAGTAAAGCATCAGATGAAGTCTGGCATGAACGACTAGGGCATCCAACCTTTAAGACATTATGTTTTTTACATTCTCATAGACTTCTTAGATTTAGTAGTTGGAATAAAATATTTTCTGTTTGTACTTTTTGTCAAATGGGAAAAAGTTGTAAGCAACCTGTTACGAATTCTAATAAAGGCGAGATTGAGCCTCTTGTCAAAATTCATTGTGATTTATGGGGCCCTTCGCCTGTTAACTCTCCTCAGGGTTCAAAATGTCAATTTTCAGCTGAATGCCTCTCAAAGTGAGAGAGTCTTTCCATTATATAGAGAAAATAAAGATTACACATCCCTAAAGATCCGCCATTCCTATCCCTAAAGATCAGCTATTCTATCTATACAAATCTGCCATTGAATCCCTCTAAATCTGTCTTGCTATCCCTCCAAATCAGCTATTCTATCACAATGTTTATTCAGCTATTCTATCACAAATGTATATGATCATTCTAATTTATATCACTATATAATTACATTAATATATACAATCATTTAGTTTTCTATCATGCTAACATCCCCCCTCAAATTGATGCTGGTGGATCAAGAAGCATCAATTTGCCTACTAGAAACTGATGGCGTTGCCGTGCCATGGATTTTGTAAACGCATCAGCTATTTGAAGATCACTGGACACATGTGGAAGAGTAATGACTCATTTATCTACAGCTTCTCGTATATAATGACAATCCACTTCGATGTGTTTGGTCCTCTCATGAAAAACTGGATTAGTAGCAATCTGAATAGCACTTGTATTGTCAGCGTGGAGAGGAGTAGGATGAGATTGGGGAAATCCAATCTCAGCAAGTAATCCACGAAGCCATACAACCTCGGAGCAAGCAATAGACATGGATCGATATTCAGCCTCTGTTGAAGATTTTGACACACGATCTTGCTTTTTACTCTTCCAAGATATCAAT
>JAJOOF010007411.1:0-20195 GCA_029582545.1 Solanum lignicaule | reverse complement strand
CACTTTATACACTTGCGTTTGTATAAAAAACGAGAGAGGCGAGGGAGAGAACGAGAGTGGCGAGCGAGATTCACCAGGAGAGAGGTGAAATAGCAATAATTTGCTATGAGGTACAATTAAATCAAACTATATTTATAGCATTTAATTTGAATTAATAGTTTGCTATTATATACAATTTTCCCAACAAAAAATGATACATATTGGGCCCGTGCTAGCACAGGCTCCGATGTCTAGTTAAATCAATAAAACATTAATTAATTTGTTTGAAAGTGTTCATATTTATTTGTAAAATTTCTAAGAAGTTTTTAAGAAGTGAATTACTAGTAAAATTTATTAATATGCGTGTAAAAAGGAAAGTGATCAATTAATATATAACAAGGGAGGAATATAGTATCTTCTTGCCTAACTCTCACTTAAATACCCTTTTTTTATTTTGTCTCAACTTTTTTCAGTATTTTGAGAGTCAAATGAGTTTTTAAATATAAAAAAAAGTATTTCAAGAGAGTAACCGTTTGATAGAAATCATGTGTTAAGTGTTTTTGTTACTTTCTTTGTCTCCATTTATAATGATCACCTTTCGTATTTCGAAAGTCAATAAAATGAATCTAACTCTCAAAAATTGAGTTGTGCTTCATAAATTAGCACAAGCAAAATAATAATTTGTGTTTGATTAATTTTTTCTTAAAAAACTTTTGAAGTGTCAAATTATGAAAAAGAAAGTTATTACTTAATATTTAATTTGGTAAATAAATATTTGAGATTAATCTTGACCTAAAATGTTTTTTTTTTTAAAAAAAACTTAATTTCCAGAGTCTGTTTTCTTCAGCTTTTGCTTAACAACTAAAACTTCTATTACTACTCAAATCACTTTTTTCCCTTATCAAATTTTGACTGAACATCTTTATTCTTTAAAATAAAAAAGAAAAAAACAAGAAAGATTCCCCTTTAGCAAGAAAGTAAATTAACTACTCGTTTTTGTTTTCTACCAATAAAATAATGGTGCCTTTTTTTTATATATATAAAAATAAATAATCACCAATCTAGTGTATTCGTCAACAAAATAGGCTTTTTGAGGACGACAAAACAACTTTCACATCATATGTTTGGAAATACATAAGCGATTTTAGTCTTTAGAGACCCAACAAACATCTTTCTATTTCTTTTATCTAATATTCATTGGCCATGCTTTAGCTAGTTTCGTGTCCTATTTTGTTTTCTCATTATGTCAATTTTTCCACTAACATCAAAATTCTACCAAAAAATACTACTAATAATAAAGTTTTTATTTCTTAGATGCTGTAGAAATTAATGTTTTGTAGGGCAAAAGTATTGGGAGTGTGGCGCTCATTTTGTTGTTTACAAAAATGTCATTTAGAGTCGTATTGGAGATGACAAGTACAACAATTTTAAATTTTCATAAGTGGTTTTAGAGGAAAATAAAGTATAAAAGTATATTTCGTAGAGATAGAGAGATTGTTTCTAAGATGATCATAGTGAGTATTGAGAGAGTAATGCTCATTTTGTTGTTAAAAAAGTAATTTAGAGTCGTATTGAAATGTCAAGTACAATGAATTGCAACAACAATAATATACTCACAAAATTTCATAAGTGACCTTCATGGACTTAAAGTATTAATTTTTTTTTACCCTTATTTCATAAAGATAGAGAGGTTACTATCAAGTCGATCACAGTGAGTTAGTAAATAAAATGTGCATAATGGAGTTTTCGAATGTGAATGTATAATTAATTAGTGGACCTTTCTTCATAATCTAATGAGGATTAAGAGGACACGTTTTGGATCTAATGAAATAATTAAATGTTCATTGGGACCCACTTATGGGAATCTCTCGCTAACTGTCACATTAATCACCTGTTTTTAGTGAATACCTCCAAAATACATCTTGAAGAGATAAGGAAAATGAAATCTGACTAACAATCTTAAAATATTTGTCACTTGAAAAACATTTATTAAAATATAACAGTAATATTAATTATTTATTATTTTATTATAAATAAAAGATAACAGTGATATTAATATTAAAACATCAGAAATATAGTGTTTTTTCTCTCCTCTAAATTAGTGCTAAGGTCAAAGAATACTTTGCACTAAGCATACTTTTTGTGTTTGGTTTAATAAATTAGTGAATCTTCAATGAATCTTCCAGGCCACATATAGTATCTAATGCAATTAATTAATTAAGGAAAATAAAAAGAAAAACGGAAGATATTAAAAAAAAATCACATGGACCCACTTGTAGGAATCTCTTGGTAACTTCACTATCAATTGGTCACTTGTTTATTGGAATTTATCACTCCAAAGTCTAAACAGAAAAAGAGGAAACTTACTCTTAACTAATCATAACGATATATTCAATATAATTTTATAAAAATATTTTATTATTATTTTAGAAGTAGGTAATTTATTTTCGATAGCCCTTCAACTTAAGCCAGAGAAAACTTACTCATATTTGATAATATTTTTACAACAAATAAAAAGTACATAACATGTAGCTTTTTTGAATTATTTTTTATGACTCAAGTCGGAGTAATTAAAATAATAATTTGATGTAACCTAAAGTATTGCTATTAAGCATGTGTAATATTTTGCTTTTCTAGGCACAGTCACGAGATTCTTCACCGATGTTTTTTAATTAAATACATTTGACCATCAGTCCCCTCTGTCATTGAATATTAAAAATCAATGTGTGATTTTTAGTAAATTGATTTTAAAATTCTATTAAATAATTAGGATAAAATGATAAATTTGCTATATTAATTATTATTTTTTTAACAGATGTGTTAAGTAAAAAATGGATAAATAATTAAAAACAGAGGGAATATCATTATTTTTAAAAAAAAATCATAATTGAGTTTTCTTTTCCTAAAAGAGAAAAAAAATAGTCTCTATACATGACTAGTCTTATTCTAATTGGAAAAAGTTTGTCTATAAATAAAGGTTCATTAATTATAGGAGTGTTATATCAACACTTGTGTGTATCTCCTTTTATTCTTAAGTGATTATTTCTCTCAATATTGTATACTCTTTCTTTTTTTTAGTGAATTGCTCATTTCTATTCGTGAATATAGGTCATTCGATTAAATCATCTTAAATATTTGTGTCTTTTAATATGTTTCTCATTTATTTTCTTATTTATAGTACTTCAAAATTTGCTTTACTATCTTCCACATATTATCATTTACTTTTAGTCCTGACAATTTTTTCAAGATACATTCTGTCATATTAATTGTTTTTTCCGAATCTAGCAAACTAGGAGCATGTGAAGGAATTTGTATAAATATATAACACATATCTTCACGTATATTTATTACTTATCAAAGTTATTTTTTTTTATATATACATATATATTTCACTTCAATTTATAACTTAATTATAGTAAATTAGTATAGTTTGATATAAATATACGATGCGAACAAGTCTCATAGCATGTACTTAAGTCTGTTACTTACGTTCGAGCCTAATTAATTTCAAGAAATTTTAATTTTTTCTTTTTTTTAAAATTATATAACTATTTTTTCCAACCCTCATATTCAAAAGGACTCTTTTAGCCCTGTGTTGTTTAGACTCTTTAAAAATATAGATAGAACTTATGAGATCCTTAGTAATTTTTAAAGAATTCGATTAGAATTTGCAACAATTTTGAAGGGTTCGAGCAATTTAGTTCTACACTATTCTATTGGTAGACAGTGACAAGAGCCTGGTGCATTATGGGGGTAATGCTAAATGACCAGAAAATTTTGTCAGAAATTTAAAAAAATTATAATTTTTTTTTAATTTTTAAAATAAAGTGATATTTTTTCCATTTTTAGTTAAAATGTATTAAAGTTAAAATGATAAAAATATTTTAAAAAATAAAATAATATAGGTAAAATATCATTCTGGCCAATTTTTTTTTCGAAGGACAGTATCTTTAACAGATTCCTCTGAGCCGCCCATTGATAATTGATTGTTTCTTGTATTTCTTGGTTAGTGGTTAAAGTTACTACTACTTTCCATACAAGGTGGAATTGGAAATCTGTGCGTGCTTATTGGTTGGTCATCTTTTACACGTCAACAAATATTACAACCAAAATTGAAAAAGAAAACAAACTTTTTGCAGTATAAAGTGGAAGCCATTAATACAGAAGAGTTCATACACAAAGTGATAAAGAAGGCTGAGGTTAGCAGAGAAACATGGAATCTGGAAAGAGGAGTACTCTGGCTCTGCTACCACTCTTCCTTTCTTTCCTGTTTTACTTTGATTTCTCAAAAAAGGTTTGATCTTTATGCTTTTCTTTAATATACCACTGTTGTAATGCCAGTTTTTTTTTTCTGTGCAGAAAATCCCTTTTTGTGGGATGTGATGTGGGGTTGGGGGTGGTGAGGATGATAAAAAAGAAAATTTATTGGTTACCCTTTTTCAAGAATGAGGAAAAGATTAATCTTGCTTAACACTCATAAAGACACACACACTCACTGAAATCTAGACTGTGTTACAATGAGATATGTTGTTGTTGATTATGTATATATTGTACATTTGTGTGATTTTGTATTTGGATGGTCTGTTTGTGGACAGAGTTTTTTTTCCAATAAGGGGCTTTTAGGTTTCATTTGAAGATTAGCTTAAGAAGTTTAACAAATTCGAGAAAGCCTCTTCATGAAGCACTTGTCAAAAAAGTTTCTTCATGAAGTTCTTGCATGTGAAATGCTTAAGTACTGTAGATCTGGATATCCATTTTAGCATGTTATTTATATGATGGAGGGACTGATGGAAAAAGATTTGCCATAAGAACTAGGGAAGATCCCCTGAGATTTTACTGCTTAACATATAAGAAGTTTTCTGAATAAACTAAAAAGTTGGTCAAATTTCAGCATGTCTACATGCAGTTCATATAAGAGCCTTGAGGCAAGCTTATGTTTTTTAACCTTTGCTAATGATTTTTCATTTAGCTGTCTAGTTCTGATATCCTTTTTATAGATAAAATATCGCAAAAAAGCCATCTACATGTGCTTTTTCCAGTTTTTATGCTTCATACTATGTTGTACTCAGGTACTATTTTTTTGTTCTATACTTCTGAATGTCCTCAAGAAAGTTTATGGTTTTATACCTCAGCTTCCCTCAAGCGACTGCAGCCTTCTGCCTCATAATCACTATTGGATATCCAGCAAACGTATTGTGACTCCAAATGGAACAATTTCTGGTGCAGGTTTGTTGAACTGAAGTTTTAAATTTCTTTGATTACGGGGAAATTATTAGCTACTTGTTCTCATTCCTGGTGACAAATTGTTTCTCTTGATGTGATGTAAACAGTTGAGATAAAGGAAGGAAGAATTATATCTGTTGTTGCTGAAGAGAATTGGCATGTAAATACTTGGTTTACCACAGTGGTCAATTATGGGGAGTCTGTGGTCATGCCTGGATTTATTGATGTGTAAGATAAAACTCTATCCTCGTGTTAGTTATGATTTCCCATGTTGTTTCTTAAATTTATGTCAAATCATGGAGAACTTTTAAGAAGATTTAGAAAATGTAAAAAATTGTTAACGGCTATGCACTTAAAAGCAGCAGATTGGAATTGCTGTGTGGAGAGAAAATTCAAACCTTTTATTGAGAAATTTGAGATATTATTTCACAAGAAAACAGGGTATCATAGCTCTTAACTATTGGAAATTCCTTACTGATAAAGGTGTCAAACCTGAATAAGAGTTAATTTTGATGTTCTCTTTACGTTAGGCATTTATAACTCTGGTTTAATTGATACAGTGTGTGCCACTTATATTTAAGCATAATTTGCATTCACTGGAAAGTAAGAGGGCGAAGTATTATCATCTTGGAGGAGTTCATGTCTTTGGATTGTCTACACCATGGGTTTTGATCAAGTGTGATGTCTATATACGAATTTGGATTCATTGAAGTCCTTAGTATGGAGTTTTGTATTTGTTTTAAAAACATTTAACTTCACTGTAAGAGTAGGGTACTTATTTAACTGATGGAACCTTGAAAGGCTTTCAGATGTTGAACTAGGTTATTTAACTGATGGAACTAGGTTTAAAAGTTTGCAGTTATTAGACGATCACCCTTTTGGTTTTATGGTTCAAGGATGTTGCTTTGTGTCAGCAACCAACCACTCATACTGTCATACATACAGTTGCACTTGCACGAGTACCTGAAAACTTAAGGCCATTTCCAGTTGCCCTGGCTTACTTATATCCAGAATACCTGCTCTAGTTCTCTGAAGTATTTTCTCTGTCATAGACTTCCTAGCTCCAACACTAATCCATAAAATAAATCACAATTCTTCCAGGATGTATGCTATTTCTTTATGAGACTTCATCTCACAGATAGTTGATGATTGAGACTCCAACTAGACCCCAACTAGTATGTTAGAAGTTCGAGTTGTGTTGAGGATTTAGCGTAAATACTATTAATCCTCCCAGCGAGTGTGGGAGTAAAAAATAAAGTAGAATCTTTAGCAGAGTAGTGATGGGAGCCTAAAATCATATACCTGGCTTGTGTTACTGGCTCGATTTGGAAGACTTGAGCTTAGTTTGTGCTTCCTTGCCAATATCAAAACTAGATGATAAGGTTTAACTCATAAAGCCTTGTTTCTAATTATTATTTTGTCCATTCTAGGCATGCTCATCTTGATGATCCTGGAAGATCAGAATGGGAAGGGTTTCCTTCAGGAACAAAAGCAGCTGCTGCAGGTACGTGGATTCAAATTCAAGCTCGTCACATGTAACTTAAAACTATTTGAGATGGGTAGCTATGAATGTGGATAATTATGACACTAATATGAGTTTGTTCTTTTAAACTTTTTTCTTAAATATTTGAAATTTAAAGTTGTAGACTGCCTTATTTTACTGGATTCAACATTCAGTGTTCATATGTGTGGGATACACAGAACCTAATATCGTGTTTCATATTACTATGTTCTTTCCAGGTGGAGTAACCACATTAGTTGACATGCCTCTTAATAGTGCTCCATCAACAGTTTCTGAAGAAACTTTAAAACTTAAGGTAAGCATGTCATATAGATTTTTGATATATTTTCGCAGACCATTTTGACAGAGTAAATAATTCTAACTTATCAAAGCTATTGTTTCTCGTGTGAATATTAGTGCATGTGTTTTTGTTTTTGTTGAGGTCAGCTGGTTGTCTAATATGGTGCATCTGTAAGGATTTTATGGCATTGAAACTAATGAACATATAAAAATGCTAACAGAAGCTCCTAGATTCATATAGGTGTAGTCATATTGAACAACATATAATCAGGGTTACTGTTCTTTTGGCAGGTCCAGGCTGCAGAAGGGAGGGTCTACGTGGATGTTGGTATGACTGTGAAGCTTTATTCTTGATTGATTGATGTTGTAGTAAGTCGTTACTTACTTCTTGTATTAACAGGTTTCTGGGGAGGTTTGGTTCCAGAAAATGCAGTAAATGCAAGTTCTCTGGAAAGACTTCTAAATGCAGGGGTTCTGGGATTGAAGGTATACTGGCAAACATACATGCACTAGACCTCAGATTGAGCATTCTGTTCCTTTTCAGTTTTTGATATCATAGCTGTCTGGAAGTCAAGCAAAGATTGATGACATATCCAATATACTAAATACAAAACATTTTTGGATAAGTTAATTAATTTCCTAACTATTACCTTACGAAGAGACAATGTATCTTTAATGTTTGAGAGATAATTTGGGCATTCTTTGTAGCACTCTACTATGTGACTTCAATTGGTTTATCACATTTATAATTGGACATGTTTTCCTTTTTGCAGTCTTTTATGGTGCCATCAGGCATCAATGACTTTCCCATGACAACTGCATCCCACATAAAGGTACATAATCTTTCTTCCTTTTTTTTTTTTTTTCAAAATATGTTTTCTTCTATTTATTTTTGTCAATCATTCTGCAGTAATTATGTAGGTATGTCTTTGCAGATGGTCATTAAAACAAACTTTATTAGACTCTCTACTGTGCTTATGATTCAATGCTTAACTACGCAGGAAGCACTCCCAACTCTGGCTCGATACAAAAGACCCCTACTTGTTCATGCCGAAGTGCTACTAGATCTTGATGGAAAAGTGGAGCTGGAGGATGGAGTCGAGAATGCTAGATCATACTCTACATATCTCAAGACCAGGCCTGCTTCAATGTAAATATATTACCTTTTATCATATGGTCAAATCTAGAGTAGATTTGTGTTGAGGTAACATGTCATTCTTCTTGTGTTTCCTGTTGTGTCACATTCTTAAACGTCTGTATGTATTTCCAAGAGATGTTACAAACATTTCTTTCTTTACTTTCAGCTGGTGCATGTTTTAACGTTTTTAATTTTGTCAAAACGTTCCTCTCTCACTATGATTTCTCTTTCTTATCCCTCTTTCTTTCTCTCTTACAATCCTCTATTTTCTACTGTTTTTCACATCGTATTACCTTTTGAAATTTTTGTTCTTTAACAGGGAAGAGGCTGCTATCAATCAGCTCATAACACTGTCAAAGGACACAAGGGCTGGTGGTTCTGCTGAAGGAGCTCATCTCCATATTGTTCATCTATCTGATGCTAGAACTTCACTAAACCTCATTAAGGTAACAAAACATTTCTCTCACATTCTGGGTTCTTTTATTTGTTCATTTGTATTTTATCCATTTGTTGCCTTTGTACCCCTTATACCCTTTGTGGTGGACTATTTTTGTTAAGAGCAGGGAAGTCACCATTGTCAAGAAATTCTGTTACTCTTCGTCACTATAGTAAATGATGTAAGGGCTGACCATAACATGTTTATATCACAATATGGTCACTTTCATGAATGATGAGTAAACAGTAATATTGATTCAGCTGAGAGTAGTATAGATATTAAAATAATTGTTTCTAATTTTACACCTAAAATTGCTGTGGAATATCTTACATTATTATTCTGAAAATATCTTCTTCCTTTTTAATCATAGGAAGCCAAACAAAGGGGTGATAGCATCACTGTTGAAACGTGCCCCCATTATCTCGCTTTTGCAGCTGAAGATATTCCTGATGGAGATACTCGGTTTAAGTGTGCTCCACCCATCCGTGATGCAGCCAATAAAGAAAAACTATGGGATGCGTTACTGGTATAGTCAACTTCCAAACTCCGTTACTGCTATAATCACATCTCATATTTCTTCTTTCAAAGAATTTACTTCATTTTATTTGTGTGCATTTCAGGATGGAGATATTGACATGTTAAGTTCTGACCACTCTCCTTCTGTGCCAGAAATGAAACTCTTAGATGAGGGTGACTTCTTGAAAGCATGGGGTGGCATATCTTCTTTACAGGTCTTTACTTTTACTAGTTACATGTGATTACTATGTGGGCTCAGAAATAATGCAGATTTAAGCCATTTGGAGATAATAGGATTATCTTGAAACTCATATATAATGGAAAAGCTTACATGCATATAGATGGATGGGACTATGCAAACTATGTCTTCAATGTATCAGTCAAACATTTTCGTAAAAATCATGGTTGAAGCGAGATTTTTATTCTGAAACTTCTACTCTTTTAGTCTTCCAAAAATTCCTATTAGAACTACTATACCATCATAGTTACACTTTGTTTCGGAGGATTAGAGAGGTCATATAGGTCCTTTTTGTGTATCTAGAGTATAAAGATAACCTTTTAACCCCTGAATATGAGAATACATATTTATCTACATAAACTTTCTTAGCCCTATCAGCGACTTTCCTGTTATACTTGCAAATTGACCTACAGTAGATAGTTGATAGTGTGTCATGCACCACTGTTGCAGCTCTGCTACTATTCCTAGGCATGTCAATATTGGTGTGGTTTCTCAGACAGACTTAAAGAATGAATTACAATTAACACAATGCTTGGCATAATTGTCAAAACATACTCATCATAATCTGTTTGAAATACTATAAGGTGTTGTTACTTTTATGCAGTTTGTTCTACCCGCGACATGGACATATGGGCGTAAGTATGGAATAACATTTGAGCAGTTGGCTTCTTGGTGGAGTGAGAAGCCTGCCAAACTTGCTGGTCTAACGACTAAGGTATCATGTTGAAGTATTTCAACATTACATCTACTGTTCGGCATTAAATGTCATTTTGCTTTAATTTTTGAAAAATATTGATGTCAGATAAGGCTACTTTAATTTGTTCCATTTTATGATCCATACAAAGTTTTGGAACTGCTGCAGTTTTAGTTGCTGTAAAGTCTTATGATACTTTCATATCTTGGTTGCTGGTATTTGATTATAGTTCTTGTGCAGGGGGGAATTGCTGTAGGTAACCAAGCAGATATAGTTGTCTGGGAGCCAGACATGGAGTTCGACCTGGATAATGACTACCCTGTACATATTAAGCACCCTGTAAGTAAACTTGCCTGTTATTTGCATGAAAACCAGTAACTGTTATAGTAGTTTCTTATACCTGATTTGTGTGTACAGAGATTTTGATTTTTTCTTTTAAAAGGAATAACTACTAGGAAACATGTTTTAAGGTTCAAAAAGATGAAGTTGTAATTTAGACAGAAGTAAATCACCTACAATTTGAAATTCAGCTGTCAGATTATTTGCATGCTGCAGTTCTTACATTCCTTGCTTCTGGTTTTTGATTCTCAAATGTGTTTATTGTTGTACTTATTCCTTTCTTTGTATTGGCAGAGTATTTCTGCATACATGGGATCAAGACTCTCTGGGAAAGTTTTGGCAACCTTTGTGCGCGGAAATCTGGTATACAAGGAGGGAAATCATGCTTCTCAAGCATGTGCTCTCCCAATTCTTCATAGATAGTTAGTGCTACGAGCCTATTGGTAAATCTACCGCTCACCATATCATCCAAATTCATTCCCTTATGCAATGTTGATATTCCATTTCAAACTGCAGTCTTACTGTTCCATGTTTTGCATAGGTTGTCCCTTTGACATTCTTGGAGACGACCAGATGGCATGACATGTAGATGGAATTGATTACTTCGTCATTCAGATCAAAGCCAAACTTTGCATGGATCTAAGTTGTTCATCGTCTTCACTCTTCTTTTAGGCGTGCAACAGGGCTGGAGTGTATATAATCTGTTGCAGGCCCTTAGTTGATAGTCATTGGATATTTAACTCTGTAGGAAATAAATATTTCAATTGAAGCTGAAAGCTCTTGTTGTTGATGAAGTACACATTAAGAATTAAATTCATCTTCATAATTTACAAATGCCATGAGAAACTAATATCAACTTAATTTCGTCTTTATCAGAACTGCAAAACCACCAAAACACATGCAAGCTGAGACTCCTGTATTTTTGTTTTCTGTGCAATCTTTTTTTATACACACATAATACAAATTAAGATTTAAAAAGAATATTGTGGGAGGCCAGGACTCAAATTTTATGTAAAAAACATGAGTAGTTATTTCTTTCTTGGACAAAGTTATCTTCTTCATGTGCTAGTGTGAGTAGACTACATGCCCAAACTGATCCGAACACCACTTTTCTGTTAGATTCAAATTGCTTCATATTTTAAAGTCAGCAAATTGCGATATCAAGTTAAGGTAGTTTGACTTAAATAACTTAGTTTTTTAATAAGACGCATTACACAGTATAAAACATTAATAATTGATTTTACGGCTCGAACCATAACCAAAAAGTTTGAGAATGTTGATGACATAATGGACAGCTTACTGTATTGCCGTGTAACCCATCCTTCCCTCCATTTTAGAGTAACTGGATAACGCACCCAAAGCTCAACAAAAATTCAAACTTTATCTTCAATGAATCTCTTCAACTGCAAATGCAAATTCAATAATTTTTTAACCATTCATCTTCCTCCGCCTCACAGCTCGCTCTGTAACCGTCGTACAACTAGGTTCTCCGTCCGCTTCTCATCCGAGTCAACTTACAGAGTCAAACTTGCCGAGTCACTGCAATCCGAAACCCTGAAGCTTCTAGAATGGCCCGCAGTGTGTCAACAGCTCTCCTCCTTCACTTCCACATCCATGGGATACGCCGCAGCACAATCTGCTCGGATTCCAGTGGGTAGAACTCCTGATGAGAGCAGTAGACTCCTCTCTCAGACCTCGGCCGCCGTGGCTGTTCCTCGGCCGTTGGATTTTACTGGAATTGAAGATATTTCCCCTATTGTTGATGCTTCCGTTGCAGGCGGTATACTCTCTATTCGTGAACTTTGCTCTGTGAAACGGACCTTGGCAGCGGCGAGATTTTTGCTCCAACAGTTGGAGGAGATTGATTTTTCTGAAAGGTATATTGCTGTATTTAATACTCTACTTAAAGCATTGCATTATTTTGTTTGCTGTTCTACGTTGTAGTTACTTGGTGTTGGATTATTCTGGTATAAAGAACCTCTGATTTTAGATGATAGGGTGATCCCATGAGATTCAAACCAATTGCAATATAAAATCTGGGTTCAGCTATTCCATAGTCATATGATTCGAAAGCAAAACTTGTCTCTACAGTCGCGCTTTAACATGTTAATTTATCTGTAAAAACTTTTTTTGCTTAGCTCAAAAGCCTTAAGATAACAGTTAGTAACATTTTGTTTTCTACTGATTGCAAAATCGTGGTAGAATTGACAATAGTTTTGGATTTTGGTCAAAAGAACTGCCGAATAGCTGAAGTTTCTATCCAAAAATGTATCAAAGAGGTTGGTGGCTGTCTATCTGGGAAGTAACTTAATGAAAAAGTAAGGTGAAATATAGTTCATCTGATGAATATTGGAGTGAGCACTCTTCCAAGATATTTGTAGGAAGTGGTAAATATGGTCTTATGGATATCTCTTCTCATTCCTTTCTTGAATTTACACAATGCTGTGGTGCTTTTTGGAAGATTATTAAGAATGCAGGCTTTAAAGATGAATTCACCTTGTGTGTTTTCCCTTTATTTGCTGTTCCTCTGAGAATGCCTTCCTACTCCCAATTGCAGTTAACTCAAAATGGAGAAGCATGTCTCATGTGGTAGTGATGGATTCTCATGAAGTGCCATTTAAATAGTATTGAGCAGTTTCATTAGAATGTCTGATTATCTTCAAACAGGTACTCTCCTCTGAAGGAAATTCTTCACAGTTGTGATTTTCTTGTGGAATTGGAGCAAAAAATAGAATTCTGTATTGATTGCAGCTTTTCAGTAATCCTTGATAGAGCTAGTGAAGATTTGGAAATTATAAGATCTGAGAGAAAGAGGAACATGGATAATCTAGAATCATTGTTGAAGCAATTATCAACTCAAGTTTTTCAAGGTGGAGGCTTTGACAGGCCTTTAGTGACCAAGCGCCGTTCAAGATTGTGTGTTGCTGTGAGAGCTTCGCATAGATCTTTGCTTCCTAATTCCGTAATCCTAGATACAAGCAGTAGTGGATCTACATACTTCATGGAACCTAAAGAGGCAGTTGAGCTGAACAACATGGAAGTTAAACTTTCTAGTTCTGAGAGGGTTGAGGAGCAAACTATTTTGAGTTTGCTTACATCTGAAATAGCAGAATCTAATATGAAAATAAAGCACTTATTAGATAAAATATTGGAAATCGATCTTGCATTTGCAAGGGCTGCTCATGCTCATTGGATGGGTGCTGCCTGTCCAGCTTTAAGTCCAAGAAATTGTAACATATCCCAATCTGAACATTTATCTATAAATGTAGAAGGGATACAACATCCTTTGCTTCTTGAATCCTCCTTGAGAAACTTGTCGACTGATGTGTCCCCAAGATCACCTGATTTGGATCAAGGAAATGGTGTCATGAATTTTGAAACAAAATCTCATGCACATTTCCCTGTGCCCATTGATATTAAAATTGGTCATGGAACAAAGGTGGTTGTCATCTCGGGCCCTAATACTGGAGGCAAAACGGCTTCAATGAAGACTCTAGGACTGGCTTCTATGATGTTGAAGGCTGGCATGTATTTGCCTGCCCAAAATAAACCACGGCTTCCATGGTTTGATCTTATTCTGGCAGACATTGGAGACCAACAGGTACTTGGTTTTATTATACTCCCTTCTTTCCCCATCATCCATCTCAGATGTATATCTTTTTTCAATCTAACCCAGTGGAAGTTTCCTGTGCTTCCTCATTTTCTTGTTTTTTTATTCGCACCATCTTTCTTCTAAATTGAAATTTTATATTTTGCCTGCTGAAGTCTCTGGAGCAAAGTCTATCAACCTTTAGTGGGCACATTTCACGGCTTCGTGAGATTCTGGAAGTTGCTTCTAGAGAATCTCTAGTTCTTATTGATGAAATTGGAAGTGGGACCGATCCTTCAGAAGGTGTAGCACTTTCAGAAAGCGTACTGCAATATCTCAAGGACAGGGTTAATTTAGCTGTTGTAACTACCCACTACGCAGATTTAACTCGCTTAAAAGAAAAGGACAATCGGTTTGAAACAGCAGCAACAGAGTTTTCCTTGGAGACTCTACAGCCTACCTATCGGATTCTCTGGGGAAGCATGGGTGAATCAAATGCCTTGAATATTGCAAAATCAATGGGCTTTGATGAAAGAATAATTGAGCGAGCAGTATTATGGGTGAACAAATTGAGACCAGACAAGCAGCAGGAGCAGAAGGGTTTACTTTATCGGTCACTAATTGAAGAAAGAGATAGACTAGAATCTCAAGCAATAGAAGCTGCTTCTCTTCATTCAGATATTATGAATATTTATAATGAGGTATCTTTCTGGTACTTTTCTTGGGGATTTAGTTCATTATCCCATTCATATATCCGCGGTACAAATGAGAGAAAGAAGGTCCTAATTTCTTTGCTATTGTAGAATGTATATACTTGAAACTTGTGGCTGATATGACCATTCAAAAAGTTAACTCCAGGAGGTTTCTTCATCTTTTATCCAAGTTGTGTCCTAAGGGCCACCGTATCTTAATTTGTGGCTGTGCATCTTTTCGCGATGATCTTCCGAATGAAAATTGTCGTCATTATCCACAGCAGAGTCAAGATGAAGTTGCATACTGTCATTCAGTTTCCTCAGTTCTGCCATGTATTGCTCTCTTTTTCTATCCATTCTCTTTGCTTGAACAAAGCTATGAGAATTCTTTTCAACTGTTTTCGTTTTTTAACTTCTGAACTGTCATTGATTCAGTTTCTAGATGTGCTCTTAGATCTGTGTTATTGCGGATTCTATTTGGTTGTTGCCTGTTGGGGTATTACCATATTAGTAAACTCTAATCGACATAGTTTATAACTTCAGAGTAAATATTTCTGGTTTAACTCACTTGAAATATCATTAGATTTTTTTTGGGGAGATGCTGTCGAACGACCTCAGAAATATTGTTAACCGTTATTAGGATTTCCTATAATCTTCACTATTTTCATTTTTCTTTTTTCACGCAATGAAGATCAACAATGAAACACAAGATCTTGATGGACGTGAAGCTGCCCTCGTAGCAAAGGAAACACATGAAATTCAACAGGAAGTGAGAACTGTGAAAAATGAGATCCAAACTATAGTACAGCGGTTTGAGAGCCAACTCGGAAATGTAAGTGCTGATGAGATTAATACACTTGTAAAAAAAGCGGAAGCTGCTATTGCATCGATAGTTGAAGCTCATCAGCCTAGTAAAGATTCTCTTGTCAGAGAAATAGGCCAGAGCCTTTACACACCACAGGTTGGAGAACAAGTATATGTGAAGGCATTTGGAAATAAGTTGGCCACTGTGGTTGAGGAACCTGGGAACGATGACACTATCCTTGTTCAATATGGAAAAATCAGAGTCCGCGTGGGCAGGAGCAGTATAAGACCCATTCCCCCTGATGCTTCTTCCAGTGCAGCTAACTTGAAAACCCAGGTTTGCAGACTCTTGAGTTCTTTCTTCTCTCTCCCTCTCTCTCTTGCTTGAAGTAAAATACACATACATATAATAGACACACACACACATGGGAACATAGGCACCTATGTGAGTGAGACCATGGTGATTGAAGGTGTTAAATGGAACGAGGTAGACCTAAGAAGGCTGTTTCCAAAGACCTACAATCTCTTGAAATCCTTGAAAACATGTTGTGAAAATTACGGTACAATGGAAGAATACTCCCAATTGCTTGAGATTTAGGTTAGTCATGTTTGTATGTCAGCTCCAGTAGTAAGAGTCTCTTAGTCTTATAGAGATTTGTACACCAGAAGAAAATGTAGCTACCTTCTAATGCTGGAAAACTTATTTTTTTCAATATAAGATTGAGACAGATTGAAATAGAGTGACACACATTGTTTTCAATCTTATGCATGTGAGGCTAGTTTTTAAGTGTACGTAACAGTTATGTAATTCATTGCTGATCTTGGAACTTATAGGCCTAGCTTAGATAAATGAATGGAGTTGCATGCTTCAGTAAATAAGAGTATCTTGAGATTTTTCGTGTGGGCTGGGTTGCGTTTCACATGTATCTGATCTGCTAATGCTTAACTCTCACTTGGAATGAAAAAGAGTTAATCATGATCAATGATGTAGGTTCAGCGGATCAGGAGTCTCAGGGACCTTGGAAGTCTTTCCGAAGCAACCAAAAATCAGCAAGATTCTTATGGCCCTGTGCTGCAGACATCTAAAAACACAGTAGATTTGCGTGGCCTGAGAGTGGAGGATGCTTCTCACCAGCTCAACATAGCCATTGATTCAAGAGCGCCTAATTCTGTTATTTTTGTTATTCATGGGATGGGCTCTGGAGTCGTAAAAGAATCTGCACTTAAATTACTAAGAGATCATCCTCGTGTTGTTAAGTTTGAACAGGAAAGTCCTATGAACTATGGCTGTACAGTTGCTTATATCAAATGAAAACAGTTGAACCAAAGTAAAAAAGTACTTATACACAAATTTTCCTAGAGTTCATCATCCTCATGAGTTTATTTGCTCCATTTTTTTGTTAGCAGATTTACTCAACACATGTTTATGGACTGCACAAGTTGTTTCAATCAACACATGACATTAAAGAAAAAAGGGACAGCCTGATACACAAAATATCATCCCGAGTGTGTGGGTCCGAAAAGGATCGCAACCCAAGACCATTGTTTTCTACTAATGGTTTTGTGGGTTTTGCTGTGTCCCTCAGATTTATTAGCTTTTTAAAATTTTTAAAAGTAATGTCTCAATCGTTAATTACATTATCTTCCTATTAGATAAACTACAAGAAAGTAACAATGCATGAAAGATGCCTTCTCACGTCCACCTCCATAGAAGGAAAAAATAGCTCAAAATTATGATCAGAAATGAAAGTTTGAAAAAGACCCAAAGCATTATTAGTATAGCGTCTTATCTAAGACTTGTTCATTTGCATAGACAAATCATATTGAGTTTTATTGGAGGAGTTATCCACAAGAGTCTAATTTTGCCTGCTTCTCGAAGTGCGTAAAGTCATTATACACTGCTTGTTTCAGCTTTTAGTATTTAGACAAAACTTTCTTGGCTTCTTTCTTCTCTCCAATATATTCCTAATTAAAAACTTACTCCTATGTTATATTTTCTGGAGTTTCAAAACCATGTTCCAAGAAAGAGATATATTTATCTTTTTGGCCAGAATATATCTTATCTATATTATTTTACTTTTTAAAACATTTTTATCCTTTTTAGCTTTAATACCTGTTAACTAAAAAAAGGAAAAAATATCAATTTATTTTAAAATAAAAAATATATTATAATTTTTTAAATTTTCTGGCCATTTAGCACTTCCCTATATTTATTTAAACAAAATTTTCATAACATAAAATATTAAAGTACTAACAAGTGCCATTTGAACAATGGAGAGATGTACTATCATCATTATTGATGCCACGTCATTACTTTATTTTCGGTTACAACAGTCATTTGGATAAGCATGTCAGCTGCAAGTCTTGTATTGATTTGATTTGAATTATTTTTTTGAAATTTGTGATTAATATAAATAGCCATAATATTGTTCTTGCAACTGGGTATTTTATGGTTGTTGAAAAAAGTTTCTAGCTTTTATTTGAATAAATAAACATGTTAGCTGTGTTTGAGCAATCCATTGGGAAGCCACCTTCAGAGCTGAGTACACAGAAAAAGGAGGCTAAAACAAAGGAAGAGATTGCAGAAAGTTTCAAATCATGGAAGCCAGACTCAACTTTTTACCACCTTTCCAATGGGAATTTCATGGCTTTTTCCCATGAAAATGAAAACCCTTTACATCCAAGGTATTAAAGTTTATAAGTGAAACTAATTTGTTTCTTTTATAATGATAATGTCTTAAATCAGTTTTTTCTTGTTTGTGCTTAAATTTGTGTTGTTGTACATTGATGATTGATGAGTATACTAAAAGGGGGAACTTTTGTTATATTTAAAGATTAGATCAATAAACAAGGTGACTAGCTAACGGAGCTTGTTTTGTTTTGTTTAACATATATAGGTCTATTGTGGTGATGGATGATATATTCTGCATCTTTTCTGGTGGTTTAGACAACACTTTTGATTTGAGGAAACATTATGGTCTTTCAAGACAAGCTACAGAAGCTATGATAATGGTTGAGGCTTACAAAGTTTTAAGGGATCGGGCGCCATACCCTCCTGATCAAGTCATCAAAGAACTTGAAGGCAATTTTGCTTTCATTCTCTTTGACTCTAAAGCTTCCACTCTTTTTCTTGCTAGGGTGAGTACACTATTTTCAGAAGAGTTTAAGTTATATGCACTGGCAATATAAGGTTACTTATAAGACAATTATAAGAGAACCTATATGATACTAAACTACTATCGCACGTTAAACTATATTGATAGTAGAAAAGAATCTTCATGTTATGATCAGTATATATAACATAAATCCTTTATCAGAATAAAGTTTATATATCTCTAAACAATGTATAGGATCGCGATGGAAGTGTGCCATTACACTGGGGAACTGCTACAGATGGATCATTAGTATGTTCTGATGATTCGGAGTTCATTCAAGCTTCTTGTGGGAAATTGTATACCCCATTTCCTCCAGGTTTCTTAATCAAATCCTCTTTAAGTTTAATTCGATGTTTTTGGATATCAAGTGGAACTTAATGTGTTAAAGCTGATTGTACAGGGTGTATCTTCATAAGTGACACAGGGCTAATAAGCTTTGATCATCCAATGCACAAAGTAAAAGGAATTGCACGTGAAGATGATGAAGGAAATGTCAATGCTGTGATTTTCCAGGTGGACTTGTATACCAAACTCCACAGCATTCCGCGCAGGGGAAGTGCTGCGAATTGGGCTGGTGCTACTACAGTTGAATGAGACAGAAGATTTTAAACTTTGACGATCTTCCCAAGTTGAGTCATGAATGTAATAATGTTAAAATCACAAATGGTATGCTACTTTATGGCCATCTTATGAAATAATCTGAAATCATATGTTGCTGCAATAATTTTTCCATCATCAATCGACTGTTTCCCACTACACATGTGTTCAGTTACCTAATAAGCTTATGGCTCCATTCATGATTTTCGAAACAAACAGTGTGCTTAGGTTTCTCCTTCTGTTATTGTTGATAGAATCAGTGAAGTAAAACATGATGAGAATCACATAATATTACTAAGGCTCATAGGTCTAGTTGGCTGGAGCCAATGAGTACAGTGGATTGCGACATGAAGTCTATGTGGAGGAGAAAATAACAAAATGCTGTCTTACATTTGTTTTGGTTTTTGGAGGTTGCATTAAGCAACTATAACAAGGATGTTCTCTTTTTTCAGTATAAGAACCCACCATGGCCAATATTAGCCTATCTTACTTGGGGATTGGTAGAAAACCCGAGCTTGATGAACAGAAGCCATTTTTAGATCTCTTTCGCACAACAATAGCATGATTTGGTGGATTCCTTTGGATACAGGCAAATTATTTTGCTTGCTTATTCATTTCTCAATAGACATAGAGATTCTTTTAGTGTGATCAAATCAATTCAACTAAAACAAGTTTTATTAAGTTCCTTGTAAATAGTTAGCTTCTTAGACAGTGTATACTGTTTTTTGGCTGAAGGTACATAACATTATTACATATAAAGTTTCTTTTTCTTGGATTCAGGATTGGGGTGTGGGTGGGTCGGGGATATCGTTTGTGATTTCTTCCTCTTGCTGGTCTGACTGATGGCCATGTTGGTTCTCATGTTTGTCGTGCTGGTCTGACTGATGACCATGTTGGTTCTCATGTTTGTCGTGCTGGTCTGACTGATGACCATGTTGGTTCTCATGTTTGTCGTGCTGGTCTGACTGATGACCATGTTGGTTCTCATGTTTGT
>JAJOOF010007410.1:0-23754 GCA_029582545.1 Solanum lignicaule | reverse complement strand
ATTAAAGTGAAAGAAGATTTATGGAAAATCAAAATATAAATAAACATAAGAATTAGTCAAATAAATTCATAAATAAAAATTATATTTATATAGTGTAATTTTTAATAGAAAAATATAAATAATTATCCTAAAAATAAGAAGTAATGAATATTAGTATACATGATATTAAAAATAATGTAAATATACATAAATGTGAAAAATGATGTATACAAAGGGTTTAAAGGGATATAGTTGTCATTTTCCTATTCTATCCCGGGATAAATTATCCCGGGATTACTATACCACCAAATGGGAGGGATAACTTATCCCGGTACTAATTCCTAATCCTAGGATAAGTTATTCCAAGCTTTCCAACCAAACAAGGAAATCAAGGGTACTTAAAAGTTATCCCGGGATTAACTCTCCCTATCCATCACACCAAACGACCTCTTAGTATCAATGTTGCCACCATCCGTGCCATAAACTTTACATTCACGGGTGTCAAAATGAGCTCATATATATGAACTTGTTCAATCTGTCCAAAATTTTATGAGTTGGGGGGTTAAGATAATTTGAGTTGGCTCAATATCTGTCACACTCCAAACTCAAGGGGCACAACTGGCTCCTAATGCCAAAACTCAAGCCAGAGCCGGCCCTACTGAACCATTTGCTACTAGCGCATGGCAGACACACGTAATCAAGAAAACAAACTAGTATATCCCGGCTTAAAACTAAGCCATCGGCCGGTAAGTCCCCTGTCAACATATATATATATATATATAAGAAACAACTACTCCCAAGAATTCATATAAAGAAATAACCAACTAGCACAGAAGTCATGACTGGGACGTCGAGGCCACCATGATATCTATACAAAAACTGGAAGCAAGTATATATCAAGACAATACATCAAACAACTCACAAGCTTCAGCAAACCAACAAAACTAGGCCAGCATGGCCATAACCTAACTCTACACCCCACACACTAATCTGTAAGCCTAAAAGAGTAGTAAAGATTGGCGGGACAGGGCCCCAGCCTACCAATAAAAATATACACAACAAAATCTAACAAACCTCCAAACTCTGGCAGCTCCGGAGGAAAGGGGCTAGCCAACCGAATAGAAGTCAATCCTGCTACTGAGGAGGTCTACTCGGTCGTCTATCAGGACCTGCATACATAAATGCAGCGCCCCCAGGATATGGGGCGTCAATACAAAATAATGTACAGAGTATGAAAGGCTGTAGACTAAATGAGGAAGTATCATAATATACCAAAAGCAATCAGGTAAGGAAATCAAATTTAGATAAGCATGCCAACCCACTACTGAATCTAATAAAACACAATAATGATCAAACATCAACCTAACCAAGCCCCCATAAGCCCGGTAGGTACAAACAACATACCACCTACTTAGGCCCCCATAAGCCCAAAAGGTGCCAAATCAACCTACATAACCTTATCGGTAGTCCCTTACCTTTGTAAGAAGTCACATAGCCCTTTTTGGCAATGATATAGCCCCGTAGGTAGCGCATAGCCCTCTTAGGCAACATCATAGCTCTGTAGGCAGCACGTAGCCCTCTTTTGCATCACATATCCCTGTAGGCAATGCATAGCCTTCTTTGGCGTCAAAATAGCCCCATAGACAACACATAACACTCTTTGGCATCAATATAGCCCCGTGTGCAACACATAGCCCTCTTTGGCAATAACATAGTCCTATTAGACAACATCATAGACCCCATAGGCAGTTCATAGCTCAACAGCTAACCAAAATAGCCCCAAGGGTGACAACAAACAATTAAATAGGTTGAAGGCGAGCAACTTAGCTATAAACAATATATATGAGTAATGTCCAAGTCGTTCCTAACTTAGGGTTGTTCTGAACAGATTATGAGTCCCTAAAATGAGGGTTTATAACCACTCAATCAACCAACTACTCATAATTACATCTACAGCATAACTATCATTAACTACTCTATTATATCACTCCCAAGCTCTAAGGAAACATGCCGAACGAAGGGAGTAGCCTTAACATACCTTTTTCGGTGAATTCACGTGGCCTAACGACTTTTACTCATAACTCCTCGACACCTCAACAAGGTAGGACCATAATCAACACACAAAAATAAACGATACCATGACAATACAATAAAAAATATGTATTTCCATCGCATATTGCTATTTGCTGCTCATAAAAACTAGAGTCGATGAAAGAAGGGTCTTACCTCGATCTTAAGTTCGTAATACGCCTCAAAACCTTCAAATATATCCAAACCCTTTCTGTCCCAACACTAAAGTGCGATATGCTAAGAAATCGATAAAACAAATTATACCACGATGATGAGCCCAACGTGTAGAACAACTTTCGTCAAGGACTTAGGTTGAGAAAATCTATACTTTAGTTGATCCTAGAAATGAGTTTCTCTAATTTTTCTGGTTCTTAGCTAAAAAATGAAGAAAAGTTTCGAAGAAGAAGATATATGTAAAGTTCCACCGACCTAGGACCCCACCTCATGTGTCTGCTTGTGCAGTCCCACGAAAACACAAATATCTCTCTATTCTGAAGTCGTATGAACAAACAGTTTGATGCATTGGAAACTAAACTCGTAGACCTTCGATTCGATAGGTCATGGGCCCCATAACTCTTTATAGATTGGAAGAAAACCTTCGAGACATTAGACCCAAATTTCAGAGAAATCTTTAAGAAGGAACTTACGATAACTTCCACCAACTTTTATTTTGCCAGTTATCTAACTTCAAAACTTGAGATGCAACACTTGAACACTTAAAATAGGACATACCACATCATTCTTAATTTATTACCCACCCTCCTTCTCTTTCCATGGAGATACGAGTAAATTTAGACGTTACGAAAAGTCTGGGTGTTACATCCTTCCCCCCTTAGAAACATTCGTCCTCAAATGAAAAATCTGAGTCAGGCGATTTAGTCCGTAGGAGTTGCCAAAATTTAGGCAGTGTACCTTTTGTAAATGTCACTATCCAAGAACCTGAAATGCAAAATTACTAACCTAGGCGTCTCACATGATGGCATAAATAGCTAAGCATTATAGCTCCACCATAACAGTGCGAGCAGATATACAACGACAACCACAATAATAATAAGCAATAGTATATATATATATAAAATCAGATAGGTATCTTACCTTACCGCCCTAATATAAACTGATATGCCATCACCCTAGGGTATGAAACAAGTGAGGATATTTGGACCTCATGCCATCCTTAGCTTCCCAGGTCACCTCTTCTCTATTCTTATTCCCCCACAATACTTTAACCGAAACCACCTCTTTGGTCCTCAATTTACGGACCTGCGGATCTAAAATGGCAACTGGAGTTTCCTTGTAGGATAACTCCTTTGTGATCTGAACATCCTTAACTGGGACAACCCGAGAAAGGTCTCCTATGCACTTCCGTAGCATCGATACATGAAAAACTGGATGAACATATTTTAGCCTCGAAGGCAATTCTAACTCATAAGCCACTCGTCCTACCCTCCAAAGGATCCGGTATGGCCCAATGAATCTTGGACTAAGCTTACCCTTTTTGCAAAATCGCATAACACCCTTCATAGGCGAGACTTTTAAGAATACCCAGTCATCGACACAAAACTCTAACTCCCTTCGTCGCACATCTGAGTATGACTTCTGTCGGCTTTGAGCTGTTAGCAACCTCTCCTGAATAAGCTTAACTTTCTCTACTGTCTGCTGGACTAAGTCGGGTCCAATCAATCCTGACTCACCTACCTCGAACCATCCAATGAGGGATCTACATTTTCTCCCATACAAAGCCTCATAAGGTGCCATCCCGATGCTGGAATGATAACTATTATTGTATGCAAACTCAATAAGAGGCAAGTGGTCATCCCAACTTCCCTTGAAGTCTAGCGCGCATGCCCGTAACATGTCTTCGAGTGTCAAAATTATGCGCTCAGCCTGGCCCTCTGTCTAAGGGTGAAAGGCTGTACTAAGATTAACATGTGTCCCTAATCCTTTCTGGAAGGACTTCCAGAAATTGGCAGTAAATTGTGCTCATCTATCAGAGATAATAGATATTGGGATCCCTTGCAACCTAACGATCTCTGTAATATAAAGCCCTGCATAGTCTTTGGCCAAAAAAAGTAGCCTTGTTTGGTAAGAAGTGGGTTGATTTTGTTAGTCTGCCAACAATTACCCAAATAGAGTCAGACTTGCAATACGATCGAGGTAACCCTGTAATAAAATCCATATTAATTGCTTCCCACTTCTACAAAGGAATGGCTATCTCCTGAACTAGCCCAACAGGTTTTTGGTGCTCAACCTTCACCTGTTGGCAGTTAGGACACTGCGCCATAAACTCAGTAACGTCCTTCTTCATCCCATGCGACCAATAGATCTACTTAATATCATGGTACATTTTTGTCGAACCAGGGTGAATAGAATAACGGAAATGATGTGTCTCTTCCATAATTCGATGTCGAAGCCCTGTAACATTCGGAACATACAATCGACCGCTATATCTGAGGACTCCATTTTCTGTTATATCAAATGCTAAAGACTGTTGATCCTGAGCCTTGGCTCTAAGCTGCTCTAAGCTAAGATCCTCTTATTGCCATGATTTTACTTCTACAACTAGAGATGATATGGCTGTATCCTGAATTGTGATCCCACTATCGTCTGCCTCTAACAATCTGACTCCCAAGCTAGCTAACTGATGAAGCTCTCGCGCTATCTCCCACTTCTCAACACCTAAATGAGATAAACTACCCATAGATCTTTGACTGAGGGCATCGGCTACCACATTCGCCTTTCCTAGATGATATAAAATATCCACGTCGTAGTCTTTCAGTAACTCAAGCCATCGACGCTGTCGTAGATTTAAATCCTTCTGTCTAAATATATATTAAAGGCTCTTATGATATGTGAAGATGTCAACATGAACGCCATACAAATAGTGTCTCCAGATCTTTAACGCATGCACAACTGCAGCCAACTCTAAATTGTGGGTCGGATAGTTCTTCTCATGCTTCTTTAACTGCCTTGAAGCATATGCGATAACCTTAGCATGTTGCATTAGAACACATCCCAACCCAACATCAGAAGCATTGCAATACACCGCATAGCCCTCTGAACCCTCTGGCAATGCTAGAACTGGTGCTTATGTCAACCTGTCCTTCAGCTCCTGGAAACTATGCTCGCAAGCTTCAGTCCAGTAGAACTTAGTTGCTTTTTGAGTCAGCTTCGTTAATGGTGCTGAAAGTGAAGAAAACCTTTCTACAAACCTTCTGTAGTACCCAGCTAACCTTAAGAAACTACGAACCTCAGTCGGAGTCATGGGTCTGGGCCAAGTCTTAACGGACTCAATTTTTTGTGTATCAATCGCAATGCCTGCATCTGATACAATATGTCCTAGGAAAGCCACAGAGCTCAACCATAACTCATACTTGGAGAACTTTGCATAAAGTTCCTGCTCTCAAAGAACTTGAAGGACTGCTCACAAATGATTTGCATGCTCAGCTTTTGAACGTGAATACACCAAAATATCATTAATAAATACAATCACAAACAAGTCTAGATACGGCCTGAATATACTGTTCATCAGGTCCATGAACATTGCTGGGGCATTACTTAATCCAAAAGACATTACCAAGAACTCAAAGTGTCCATATCTGGTTCTAAAAGCTGTCTTCGGAACGTCTTTCTCCCGAACTTGTATCTGGTGGTACCCTGATCTTAAGTCAATCTTTGAGACACACTCAACACCTTGTAACTGATCAAATAAGTCATCGATCCTTGGAAGGGGATACTTATTCTTTATAGTCGCCTTATTCAGTTGTCGATAATCGATACACATCCTCAGCGACCTATACTTTTTTCTTACAAATAATACTGGTGCACCCCATGGTGAAGCAATAGGCCTGATAAAGTCAAGCAAATCTTTCAGCTGATCCTTCAACTCCTTCAACTCAGCAGGAGCCATTCTATAAGGAGGGATAGATATGGGTTGTGTACCTGGTAACATATCAATAGCAAAATCAATTTCTCATTCTGGAGGGATACCAATAAGTTCGTTTGGAAATACATCTAGAAACTCATTAACTACCGGAATAGATTAGAGAATCGGTGGTTCTGCATCTATATTATGCACGCGAACAGATGATAAATACAACCCTTAGTAATCATCCTCCTCGCCTTAAGATAGGAAATAAACCTACCTTTTGGCGTTGCTGTATTGTCTTTCCATTCTAGAACTGCCTCTTCTGGAAAGTGGAATCTAGCAATCTTCGTCTGGCACTCAACATTAGCATAACAAGATGCTAACCAGTCCATACCCATAATGACGTCAAAATCAACCATCTCTAATTCTACCAGGTCTGCAAAGATCTGACGGTCGATAATTTCTATCGTGCAACCTCGATAGACTCTCCTAGCAATAATAGACTCACTAACTGGTGTAGATACAATAATGGGTCGATATAATGACTCTGCTACTATACATAACTTTCCCGCTATAAATGGAGTAACATAAGATAGAGTAGATCCAGGATCTATCAAAGCATAAACTAAATGGGAGCAAACAATTAATGTACCTATCACAACATCTAGTGATGACTCTGAGTCCTATCAGCCGGCTAGTGAATATGTACGGTTCTGGCCACTACCAGAACTAGATGCTCCCTCTCTACCTCCTCATCTACCTCTACCTGCTGAAGTCTGGGGTCTACGTCCTGTAGACTGTGCTGATGAGGAGAAACCTACTACTGACCTATACCACCCTGACCTATGGTCAGGCAGTTTTTCCACCCGTGCCCATCCTTTCCACAAGAATAACAACTTGTGGAACCCTGTCTGCACCTCCCGAAATGCATCCTACCGCAAGTAGTGCAACGTGGCGGTGTTGTCCTAGCCTGGCCTGAACCCCTCTGTTGCTGAGAGCCTGATGCTCGTGAACCCTCACCTGGGCCTGACTGGCCCTGATCAAATCTACTACCCTGAAACTGCTGTGGTGGAGGTCTAGGTGGCCTACTAGAATCTCGAGGTCTGGGACCACCCTGAAAATCTCCCGGTCTACCAGCGGGCCTAGCCCTCTTTTGTCTCTCTCTCTCTCGACCCTCTCACTCGTATACTATAGATGTCGGTGATCCTCTATGCCCTGTGCAAAGGCCTGAATCCGCGAGATATCCATATTATCATATAGCACAGCGGTAGAACAAGCCTCGATATAGTCTCAGTCAAGCCCTCCAATAAATCTACGCACCCTGTTATGCATCATATCAACAAATGCTGGTGCATATCTAGCCAATGAATCAAATCTCACCCCGTACTCTCGGACATTCATGCCACCCTGTCGGAGGTTCTGAAAGTGGTCCACTTGGCCATCCCTAATCTCTCGAGGCAAATAGTGATCTATGAAAGTTTCTGTAAAGCTATCCCAAGTGGGTAGAGATGTATCTTTTTCCCTAGATCTCTCCCAACTTTCATACCAGAATACTGCAACATCACATAATCGAAATGCTGCTAGCTCAACTGACTCAGTCGTTGAGGTATGCATGACTCTGAAGATCCTATGAAGTTGATTAACAAAGTGCTGAGGGTCCTCTCTACGATCTATACCTGTAAACTATGGAGGATTCAAGGCAAGAAATTCACGAACTCTTGAACTTTCGGGTCCTTCAAAAGGTCCGGCAACATCTGGCATAACTAGCTGGCACTGTGCAGCTACTAACTGTGCTAACATACATACTGCACTCTTGAAATCCTGGTAGATAGAATAGGAGGAACTAGAGGCGGTACTGTTGGTGGAGCCGGGGGTCATGTAGCCCTCGGAGGCTCCTGAAGCGGTGGAGAAGCTATAGGGGGCTGAGAAGATGTCTCCCCCTGGGTCTCACAATGGGCTGCCTCCACCGTGGTACCTTGCCAGTACCCTCGCCTGCAGTTGTATCTAGTCCCTGGCTAGTTGTGGTCTGTCTGGTGTCAGCCATCTCTATCTGCATAAAATATCAATTATAAGCCAGAAACCTCAACCCTTAAGACACCGTTCTATAGCACGAGATGAGCAAGAGAAGGATAGTCATTCTAACATGTCTGGTAGCTTCTTGTTTATCGAATGTGGTGCACAACACATTTATAAACAAGACTCTACTAGACAAGGCCTGCAGGCTTGCTAGGATACGACGTTGCTCTGATACCAAGTTTGTCACACCCCAAACTCAAGGGGCGCAACTGGCTCCTAATGCAAAAACTCAATCTCGAGCCGGCCCTACTGAACCATTTGCTACTAGCGCATAGCAGACACACGCAATCAAGAAAACAAGCTAGTATATCCCGGCTTAAAACTAAGCCCTCGGCCGGTAAGGCCCCTGTCAACATATATATATAAGAAACAACTAGTCCCAAGAATTCATATAAAGAAATAGCCAAGTAGCACAGAAGTCCTGACTGGGCATTCAAGGCCACCATGATATCTATACAAAAACTGGAAGCAGGTATATATCAAGACAATACATCAAACAACTCACAAGCTTCAGCAAACCAACAAAACTAGGCCAGCATGGCCATAACCTAGCTCTACACCCCACACACTAATCTGCAAGCCTCAAAGAGTAGTAAAGATTGGCGGGATAGGGCCCCAGCCTAGCCATAAAAATATACACAACAAAAGCTAATAAACCTCCAAACTCTGGCAGCTCCGGAGGAAAGGGGCTAGCCAACCGAATAGAAGTCAATCCTGCTACTGAGGAGGTCTACTCGGTAGTCTATCAGGACCTACATGCATGAATGCAGCGCCCTCAGGCACTGGGGCGTCAATACAAAATAATGTACAGAGTATGAAAGGTTGTAGACTAAATGAGAAAGTATCATAATATACCAAAAGCAATCAAGTAAGGAAATCAAATTTAGATAAGCATGCCAACCAACTACTGAATCTAATAAAATACAATAATGATCAAACATCAACCTAACCAAGCTCCCATAAGCTCGGTAGGTACAAACGACATACCACCTACTTAGGCCCCCATAAGCCTAGAAGGTGCCAAATCTACCTACATAACCTTATCGGTAATCCCTTGCCTTTGTAAGAAGTCACATAGCCCTTTTTGGCAAGGATATAGCCCCGTAGGTAGCGCATAGCCCTTTTAGGCAATATCATAACTCTGTAGGCAGCACGTAGCCCTCTTTTGCATCACATATCCCTGTAGGCAATACATAGCCTTCTTTGGCGTCAAAATAGCCCCGTAGGCAACACATAACACTCTTTGGCATCAATATAGCCCCGTGGGCAACACATAGCCCTCTTTGGCAATAACATAGTCCTATTAGACAACATCATAGACCCGATAGGCAGTTCATAGCTCAACAGCTAACCACAATAGCCCCAAGGGCGACAACAAACAATTAAATAGGTTGAAGGCGAGCAACTTAGCTATAAACAATATATATGAGTAATGTCCAAGTCATTCCTAACTTAGGGTTGTTCTGAACAGATTATGAGTCCCTAAAATGAGGGTTTATAACCACTCAATCAGCCAACCACTCATAATTACATCTACAACATAACTAACATTAACTACTCTATTATATTACTCCCAAGCTCTAAGGAAACATGCCGAATGAAGGGAGTAGCCTTAACATACCTTTTTTGCTGAATTCACGTGGCCTAATGACTTTTACTCATAACTCCTCGACACTACAACAAGGTAGGACCATAATCAACACACAAAAAATAAACGATACCATGACAATACGATAAAAAATATGTATTTCCATCGCAAATTGCTATTTGCTGCTTATAAAATCTAGAGTAGATGAAAAAAGGGTCTTACCTCGATCTTAAGTTTGTAATACGCCTCAAAACCTTCAAATATATCCAAACCCTTGATGTCCCAACACTAATGTGTGATATGCTACGAAATCGATAAAACAAATTATACCATGATGATGAGCCCAACGCGTAGAACAACTTTCGTCAAGGACTTAAGTCGAGAAAATCTATACTTTAGTTGATCCTAGAAATGGGTTTCTCTAATTTTTTCGGGTTCTTAACTAAAAAATGAAGAAAAGGTTCGAAGAAGAAGATATATGTAAAGTTCCACCGACCTAGGGCTCCACCTCACGTGTCTGCTTGTGCAGTCCCACGAAAACACAAATATCTCTCCATTCTGAAGTCGTATGAACAAACGGTTTGATGTGTTGGAAACTAAACTCGTAGACCTTCGATTCGATAGGTCGTGGGCCCCATAACTCTTTATAGATTGGGAGAAAAACTTCGAGACGTTTGACCCAAATTTCAGAGAATTCTTTAAAAAGGAACTTATGATAACTTCCGCCAACTTTTATTTTGCCAGTTACCTAACTTCAAAACTTGAGATGCAACACTTGGACACTTAAAATAGGACATACCACATCATTCTTAGTTTATTACCCACCCTCCTTTGTCTTTCCATGGAGATACGAGTAAATTTAGACGTTTCAAAAAGTCTGGGTGTTACAATATCAATCTATTCAAGTCTTGACTCATTTTTTAAAAGTCTTCAATTGAGCTCAAATTAGTCTCCAATTTCTAATGGTCTTTATAATTCTTTATTTGTAAATTTGGGCGGGTGATGACCCAACCTAATTTCTATTTCAATCCATTTTAATATCTTCAAATTCAACACATCCCGCTCATTTGACCCCCTACATTATCGAAGGACAAGACAAAAATTATTTTCATGAAGCCCCCCTGCTTACTGCATCTTTCCAACTGCATGATTGGAGTACTAATTTTCTAGATCAAGAAACTAAGGGGTCGTTTGGTAGAGTGTATTGGAGAAAATAATATTTGCATTTGCTTGATGTATTATTAGTACCTTGTTTGGTACACTTTTCTAACCTATGCATAACTAATGCTTGTATTAGTAATACACTCTATTGTGTATTGAAGAATGTATTATTAATACCATTTATTTCTATGCATTAGTAATGCAATGAGTTCTACTGCATGCATTAACATTATTAAAGACACAATTGCCCTCAAAAACTTTTTTTAATCCTTTCCATTATATTTGTTGAGGGTATTTTTGTAAACAAATACTTTATCTAAAAAAACTATGTAATGCATTAATATTTTTAGTACACCAAACCAAACATTGCATAAAATAATCTTATCATAACTAATGCAAGCATAATTAATACAAGCGTTACTAATGCAAGCATTACTAATACACTATATTTTGCATTATTCTTATACACTACCAAACGACCCCTAAATGAATTATTGATATTGAGGATGATAATGCCCACATAATCTAGCAGACCATCAATGAGTTATTTAAATCAAGAAAGTAAATGAAAACTAAGTTGGTAAATGATGAATGTACCTTAGACCCTAGAAGGCCTCTTCTATATAAGATTACAAATGAACATTATAATATTCAAACTAAGGCATAGTCCAAAGTGTTCTGTTATTGTTTTTCAGATAGAAGTGAATCCCTATTGTTGATGGTTTTGTGGTCCCCTTGTCTATAATTTTCAGTGATAATGATGGTTTTATTGATTTCCCAGAAAACTGGAATATTTGTTTTCATTAAGAAATTTTTGAATATATTTTCGGGATAGGATGCAAAATTCAGAGAATAAAGAAGAGAGAAGAGAGAATCGAGAATCGTCATAATGAAGGGAAGATATAGAAAAGTTAAGTGATATATCACACAAACATTCGACTCTAATTAGAAGCTAAACATTCTGAAATGGAATAGCATTTGGTTGGATGGATTGAAGATTAACGGAATATCCTTTATGTTAAAACTTTAATCCCACATAAAGGCTAGTGTTTGCTGAGAGCCACCACTTGTAGATGATCCATCTTGTGCATTTTGCAACATATCATGGAAATGGAGAGGGCTGCTGCTGTTGCTAACATGTGAATCTTGAGGTTTGCTATTGAAATCTTGAGCAAAAGGGAAATGGCTTAGACCATCATACTGCAGGCCCTGTGACTGGGAACGCGGGATAGAGGCAGGCTGCTGCACCATGTGACTCAAACCAATCTCCCTAGTTACAGCGGGTGCTGATGACAGAAGAGAGAGAGCACGATCAGAATCAACAATATCATTTAATCCACTGGAGAAGATCTTTTGTCCGCTGCTAGAAATTCCTGCTGCAGAAGTGGGATGTTCAAAAAGTGGCTGGCAGATTGAAGAAGATTCAGTCAGACTATGATCACTGCCTTGCATGAACTGGAATTGGCTTCCTCCTGTATAGCTATGACCCGAAGAATCAGGGAACGAGTTTTGACTGTCCATACCATTCATATGTGATTGGTTGTTGTATAATACCATATCGCTGTCTGTTTTGACAACGCCAGCCCATGCAGAGCTCACAACTGCACTTGGAAATATTTGTTGACTGCTAAATGACAGGAGTTTCGTTCCTACAAATGATTCAGCCTTTTGATCATACCATCATTTGATTAAACATACAAATATAATGACGGTATCCAATTCTAAGAATAAGGTGGAAATGCATTCATGTTTCATTTTTTATTACTATTATATAAACAAATGACCCTAACCTTGTTGGCCAAAAAGTAATCCGGAATTTTTTGCCATAGAATCTGGCTGAGGCTTCCTTCGACGCCTGTTATGTCCATCAAGACGTTTCCGACAGCTTCTCTTTCCGTCATCAAATTCTACCAATGAATGAAACCTACAAAAGGATCCAATCAGAATGAGACAATGCTGCAACATAAATTTATTGGGGATGGGACAACTGCAGAAACCTTATAGTCAAAGCTTCAATTATCTAAGCTACTATCTGAAAAATAAACAAGCAGACAATCATTTAGGACAGGACTAACTAGCAACTTCTATTCTAAATTGCTGATAAAGCAGAAGATTTCTTCTAGGTATCATTACATTATAAAGGGAAAAATTCTGACTCTTAGAATTGAAAGCAATGCATCAAACACCAATACTCCTCTACATGCCAGAACTCGTTAAGCTGAGCTTCACGTTGGCAGAAAGAAATGGAGACAAGTGAATTCTAATTAAGAATTAAGATCATGATCTATTTTAATAGGTTTAATCCTAGCACTAAAATTTTAGCTCACTATCTAGATTACCTTCTATGCCAATCTAGACACCTCTCTAATTACAATCTTCCGAACTATCTGGTGTACCAAGGGTCAAGAACAAAGTCACAAGTCTAACTTTGGGAGAAAGAAGAACGTCGTTATTCTATACAGGCATAAATAAATGTACTTGACTCTTCTAATTTACGCTTCTTCCGAGGATTGAACATCTTAGTTTGTTCATTTTCTAGCCTTTACAAGGAATTCCAACATTTAAACGGAACAAACCTTGTCACCAACTCTATTACATAAAATTGTTTACTAGCTTGGAACTTAACGTTAATTACGTTAAAACATAATTAACATAGCTTGGAAAGCATAGGAACTAAGGGAAGAGCAACATGCCACCAGATCGTCATACTATCCATTCAAGTTTCAGTAAACCTTTCCTAATTAATGGGCTCTTTCAAATATTGAACAACTAGACATTCTCCCTTATACAGAGGAATTCCAATTTTTAACCAAACAATTGTCTCCAACGCAATGAACATGGAGTAAACAGAACCTGCCTTTCATGACTGTTTGATTCCTTACTTGATCCACGGTATCACTTGTTTGAATGCATTAGGGCATAGGCGGCGCAGAATTAGGAGTTCTAGCGTGTAAAGCATTTCCACGGCTCCTTTGTTAGGGGTGAACAAGTTAATATACATACACATATATTTATTTAATATTCTTATACAAATACAGGGTGTACAAAAAGTTACTTGGTTGGTCCAAACCCCCTGAACCCCACTTAGCTCTGCCCCTGCATTATGGTCTAAGACGACAACAAAATGAGTCAGAGAAGAAGAGGCATTACCTGCTGCATTGCTGACAGAAGCGTTGGTCTCGACCTGCAATGGTGACTTTTGCAGTCTTTGAATGCACCTCACAAACTTTATGCCGGCGATAATACTCTCTGCATTCACTGAGGTCTGCATTACACCCATCAACCAAGCAATGAGCTATATTCCCTGGTGCCTTGGCCCTCTTTGATGACGACGATGATGATGATGATTCCATCACACAATTCAATTTTTGCTTCTAAATTCTTGACCTGAGTTAACAACAACGTCACAAAATGTGAAGGAAAGTTACAATTTAGCTTTTAGTCCGCGCCAAGATCTTAATCACCTCATTTTCATGCTCATCCATCCACCTAGCTACTCCAAGATTTTCATCACATCAAACCCAATAAAACAAAATCGAAACATTTAACAAGATCCAACCAACCATACCTCAGTTTTCAACACAAAATGTAAAAGATGTGCAGATTAAGTACCTCAAAATCAAAACTACTGACAAACCATTTTCACTAATGATAAACAAAACAAGAAAATGACCAAGTTTGCAAAAAGGAGGAACATGTAGGTAAAATTCTCAATAACAATACGTGTCAAAAAAGGGAATTAAGAGAATCTTGAAAAGTTATCTCAGATATATATAAATTAAGCCACACTCTTAACACAATAATGCAGATGTTTTCAAACTTTTATCATACGGAGTATTATTATAAATAAATTAATCTACTGTCGGCTGAAGTCTAATGATTGAATAACCTTCCAAATTAAAGTAACTCATCAGCTGGACCAACCAAATTCCATAAAGGGAAAATAAAACTGCCAACTGAAATACACCACACAGAAAAGCAAAATCCAATAAAATTCACTACAATGTCAAGAAACAAGTGTAAATTTAGTTAGAAGAAGAGGAAGGTTATAAAAAAGCTATAGTGTAAAGGAACAATTTTTAGGGGAAAAAGATACTTAACTGTACTTAAGTTTCAAAATCACAGTAGAGATTCTTGCAAAGACAGAACAGAAAAAGATAAAAGGAAAAAGGGTGACAGTTTCCTTTTCTTTTATCTGTAATTTGACTGTATAATGTACTCCTTTCTTGGTTATAAGGTGAAACTAGTCTTTTGGATGGAGCAAGAATCAATAATACTTACTAGTTATAATTAAAGACCCATTCTTTTGAAAAAAGCAGAGACAAGTGTAAAGGAAGAAGTCTGACTTATTCTTTACAGCCATTCATTCACTGACAAAGACTCCATCATAGACCAGTAAAGTGGCAACTGACAAAAGATATGTAAAAATAGTGTCTTGTGACTTGTTACTCAGAAACAATGGTATGTGGTCTCTGATTAATGGGTAAAAAAAAGGGACTTACTAGTATAGGGGTAGGGATGAAAAACACTCACCAAACTTGAAAAGAGTGAGGATACAAGGAATTGAACTTCTGTGTGAGAGTTGGAAAGAGTTAAAAGATTGCATCACTTTTTAGGTTAATAGCCAATAGGCATAGGCGCATAGCTTTACTGGGTTGCTTGGTTGAGAACACGTTATTTCGAAACAAATTATTCTACCATATATATATGATAACTTATTCCATTACTATACCAAAAATGATGGGATAACTAATTTAATGACTACCTTATATATATATATATATATATATATATATATATATATATATATATGCCTATAATAAAACATGAGATAAAATAATTCTATATTTTATTCTGGAATTATTATTACTTATACCTCACACCAAACAAATCTAAGGATTAGTTTGTTAACTAGTTACAATTATTCATGTATTAGTTACGTTAGTATTAGTTATTTCATTTTCTTAATTATCATAAGATGATAGATCACATATTTTCTTATAACCCATATATTATTTGTTATGTGAGTTTCTAAGTTACAAATTATATATAAATAACTTACTTCCTAATTAACTATCAAAATTTATACTCCCCTCCGTTTCTATTTAGTTGTCACCATTTCACGCTCCTAAGAAACTAGGTGAATTTATCATTATAGCTTTATTTAGTATTTTTTTGAAGTCAAGTTTCCAATAAATGAACATAAATTAACTTATTTTGATTAGTTAATAAATTACTTAGTTTTTCTAAGTAATTTATATTTTTAAGGCTAATAACTCTTAAAAATAAATTAAGAAAAATAGTGTCATTTATGTATCGATTTTGTGAAGTGACAAGTATTAAAGAGAACTCCCTCTGCCTCAATTTATGTGACTTACTTTTCTTTTTAGTTAGTTCTAAAAATAATGACACATTTCTACAATTTATCTTTAAAATGTATATTTTATTTTTAATGAAATGATTTTTAGCCACAAAAATTTCTATCATTCATTTTAGACCACAAATTTAAAAACTTTCTTTTCTTTCTTAAATTTTGTGCCAAATCAAACTAGCTCACATAAAATGAGACGGAGGGAGTATAATTTATAGAGAAGTAAATAGATGAATGTTTAGTAAGTATTTAAATATTTTGAAAAGTAAAAGTCAAAGATGAAAGAAAGACCAATAAACGAGTGGCTAGGAAAGGGACAAGGAGGCATGTAGCTTTCAAGTTATATATATTGTCTGTGTTTTGTGCGTGTGATAATTGAGAATGAGAGATAAAAGCGCCAAAAACAAACTAAGAAAAAGGTTGGTCTTTTCAGTTCCCAAGTCTTTGTCTGTTCCCTCTCTCCCTTGCCGCGGTTTAATTCTACTCCATCCAAAACACTTCTATTGGACCACTTCTATTTTCCACCATTTTAAATTTGATATAGTAGAAGACTAGAATCTATCCAAGTCTTCTTAAATTCATAGTTTTAATTTATGTCTTGTGAAAAAATTGAAATTGAATTTTTTTTTTTTTTAAATTTAATTGAAAAGAAAATCAAGACTTAATTAATGATATCATACACATAATATTAAAATAATCAAAAAAACAAATAGAGAGATGAATAGTAAATATATATAATGATATATTATCAGATTATATATGTAGGACAAAACTTCTAGACATTGCATATTATTTTAGAAATTAATGTTTGCCTCGACGCGATTGTTGTTGTTTATGTGTACCCGTTCCACACATGGTTGGTACGTGTGACCTTGGTGTTCTTCGAGGATTGTTAATATCCTGCAAAATTGAATAACAAGGTCACACGTACCAACCATGTGTGGAACGAGTACACATAAACCACAACAACTGTGTTGAGACAGGCAATAATCTCTAAAACAATATGCAATGTCTAGAAGTATTTTCTTTTATATTTTTTTCATGTCCATATATTTTGTCCTCAATATCTATATTAAAAAACTATTAAACTTGACCGCACCACTTACATTTTTATTTACATATTAATAGTGAAAATATAAAAAATAAACACGAAAACATAACAATAAACGATTGAATAAATAATAAAGAACAAATACTAATTTTTATTTTAAAATACGCCATTTTTTTAAAAGGAAGATCCATGTCAAATATGAGCCTTGTAAGGCTAATGTAAATATGAGTCTTGTATACACAATTTAACCTCGTCTGCCCCTCCATCCAAATGTTACTCTTTTGATTTCATACTCAATTTTTGCTACCCTTTTAAAAATTTTGCTCTATTTTTTGCCTTTTTGGCTCCGAACTCCTCTCTTGATTACTACAATATCTCTTTGATTTTTTTTTATAAAAAAATTATCACATGAGACTCTAAATAAACAAAACATTTCATCTTGACAAAAAAAAAAGGGATAAGACACCAGTATCCCCCTAGACTATGACCGAAATTCCAGAGATACACCTAAACTTAACTAGGACCCTAGTTAAGTTTAGGTGTGTCTCTGAGATTTCGATCATAGTCTAGGGAGGGGGAGGGGGGGGGGGTGTACTTGTGCCTTATCCCAAAAATAAATAAATTATTAGTATTAGTTAAAAATTAAAGATAAAAGTTTCACTATCCCCAAAATAAATAAATAATTTTTTTTTGTAAAAAGAAAGATAAAAGATAATTAAAATATTTTTCTTATCCCACTCCACACCACCTCCTCCCACCGTACCCCCCCCCCCTCCCCCAAATATTTTTCTTAATTTTTTATATTTCTTCTATAAAGGTTTTTTTTTAAGAAAAAAAAATCTTACTTCATCCCCTCTTTCCCCAAACCCTCCCTCCCTCCCTCTTAAAAAAAAATTTGATATTATTTTTATTTTTTTCAGAAAATTCCTACCCTACTTCACCTAACTCTCTGCTTCCAATTTTTTTAATCTCATATTGTGTTAGAGATATACATATGTTTTTAAGAAAGTATTTCTACTTGTCACAAGATTTTTTAAAAATAAAATTTCATTTCTATTAAATTTCAGTATGCAAGTAGGAAAAAATTGTCACGAACCCATTTCTCAGGTCATGATGACACCTACTACACTCCCACCAGTTGGTAAGCCTAATCCTTAACCCCAACCCGCAAGCAACATGCTATTAAGCGGAAGATAATCAATAAGAGGCAATAAGCTAATAACAATGCGAATAAAGAGAGATCAATTGAAATAATACAAGAAATCATCCCCAAGACTTGACGTCAGTCAGTAATAGATGTCACGACCCGAGCTTACACCCTGGATGTGGCCGACACTCAAGAACCATTGCTGGTCCTCAAGCGAACCCTCATCCTGGCTGACTACAAGCGGAAGACTAACTCAATCATACATAAGCATTAAATTGAAAGAAATTCATTGACC
Source organism: Solanum lignicaule (assembly GCA_029582545.1). Lineage (NCBI taxonomy): Eukaryota > Viridiplantae > Streptophyta > Magnoliopsida > Solanales > Solanaceae > Solanum > Solanum lignicaule. The sequence goes on along the minus strand of JAJOOF010007410.1, from coordinate 5,151 downwards.
TGAAATACTCAACTTTAAAAAGTCTGAACAATACTCAAAAGAAAGAAAATACAGAAAAGTCCTCAATTCTGGCTATCTATGAAGCCTCTACTATTACAGAAGGATATTGAAACAAAATCCACGACATCTCCAAACTACTAACTATAAGGTAAAGGTAAAGTCCTCTGGAATACTAGAAGGCTCACCAAAGCTGACTGGAAGGTCAAATGATCTCAACGAAACACCTGTTGATGTTCCTGAGTACCTGTATTTAAATTATGAAACGTTGCACGCCAAATGACGTCAGCACATTGAATGTACAAGCATGTAAGGGGAACCACTAAAACATAACATACAACTTGATAGAAAGTAAACATACTCACCTCGTCCTAACTCAACTCAACTCAAGGATACTCAAGAATACTCAACTCAAGGATACTCAACTCAATATGAAAGCAACAATAGATATACATGAAACTTTTAAAACAGTAGATAATAACTCGAATGTATATGAAAATACAATAATAACTCTTTACTCTTACTTGGGAGATTCTCTAACTGATAACCATCACTATGAGCTATGTGATGATACAACAGCTCACCCACGCTGCCAGAACTGTCTTATACTGTAACACCACGTAGTTTAGTAGGCAAACTAGGGCTAAGTATGAGGGCATCAAGAGCCAAGGCAAAGGGGCAAGGGCCAAATCTTCCCCACTTTACGACCACCACGACGGCTCGTGGTGGCTAAGGCAGTAGCCCCCATGAAGCTGCCTCAAAATGACTCACCTTCACGAGCCACTTCACGGCCAGTGGTGAAGACCACAGCTCGTGGGAAGGCCAGTGAAACTGCCTTAGAGTTTTGGAGGCCAAGACATCATGGCCTAGGCACTTCCCAAGGACCACAGATAGGACCATGGCTCGTGGAGCCTGCCGTGGTGCCTGGGAGTAGGCTGCCTAGTGAGGGCTAAATTGGGAAATTCCTTTTTAAGTTAGATTTAAGTGAGGTCATTTTTCCTAGACATAGTACACATATATAAGCTATTTTAACCCTTTAACCTTCCCAATTAGGTCATTAATTCCAAAACCCCAAAAGAATCCCAAAGTTCATCCTCTCAAATATTTCTCTCTCTAGAACTTGAAGAAGAAGATAGATTTTGAAGCTAGGTCAAGATCAAGGCACCAAATCTCCAAGATTTTGAGGGCATTGTGATCAAGGTGTGATATCTCTTCATCCATGGGCTTCTTTCATCCATGGAGTCCCCTAGTTTTCCCTAATTGTGAAGATGAAATCCCCAATTCTAGTTATGGTTTCTTCCAATATTGCGGGTATTGTTATATGTTGATCCAATTGAGTGGTTATTGATTGTTTATGATTGTATTAGTAGTAAATCATGTTATTATAATGAAATTACATATTTACATTCCTAACCCATGTCTTGAAAAAAGAAATTGAAGTATGTGGGTTTTGTGCCTTGAAAGGGGAGATTGAGGATTTAGAGATAATCTTCTAGGATTGATGATATGTATAGTAGATTGGTTGAGATTAGGGCATATAGATATGAATTGAATGAGGTTAAAGTATACATGATGATATATGATTTGTATTGATTGAGATTGGGGCTATATGATGAATTATGACTAGAATTGTTTAAGAGTAAAACATATATGAGAAATTATGATTAGACTTGTCTTAAGAGCTAGGCATGTATGATGTTTATGAGATGTAATGTCTTGAGAATAAAGCATGAATGATGACTTATGATTATTAGGACTTTTAGAGTAGAGCTTGCATGATGAACTATGATTGTTGAGGCTTTGAGAGTAAAGCTAATACCATGAATGTTGCATTGTAATGGAAGGCCTTTACCCACATACTCCATACCATGAATGCATGAATGTATAATGTGAAAGGTTTTCTCACATAGAATGATTCTAGGTTGAAAGGTTTGCTCACCTAAAATGAATCAAGCATGTTAGACTAGCATAGCTTGAAGTTGTGACATAAAATCCCTTCATGAATAGCTTGAGTTTGTATGACAAGACCATGCATGGTAGCTTGAGTAGAAGATCTCATGGTAGCCTTGGATTGAGAAATCGTACCATTCATAAGGTTAGCTTGCACTAGCATAATAGAATGCTTGCATGCTAGCATGACTTGGTTAGGCCAAACCATTTCATTCGTAGCTTGGATTGAGCAATAGTACCCTTCATTGAACAGTTTGTACTTGCATGATAGTATGTTTTACCTGGTAGCTTGGCCTAGCATAATATGGTACTTTTTCCTTGGTAGCCTTAAATTGGTAAAATCATAAACATTCATGAGTAATGTATGTATTAGAGTAGTTAAGAAGTACTCTTCCATGAATAGTTGATATAGTTAAAGAGGGACAAGCCCCTAATCAAAGTAGCATTATTATGATGAAACATGGTTACTTCAAGGAAGTATCGTAAGTATGTTTTTATATGAGGTTTGCTTATATGATGTATGCTAGCTTGGATTGCTGCTATAGTTGCCTTCCTTGATATGCTGACTAAATGTGAATGTTCCCTTGTCTATGAGAAATAAGCTAAGGATGAGATCAAAGGATGATAAATATGTATGATGGCCTAAAGTTGTACTTAGCATGGGTGAGATTATGGGGTCTTATCCATGCATTACACAAGTATGCCTCGAGGTTACTTATGAAGTGGTTCTCTTATGTTATGAAGATCTAAGTATGGACTATGCTTATGAATATGTTGTATCTCTTATGTTTATGGATTATGTCTTATGTTGACTAATGCTTATATTATGTCTATGTTGGTGATTATGCCTATGATTATGTTGTTATGTTATTGATGATGTTATGTTAGCTATCATATTTAGTACATTTTGTACTAACACATACTCTTCCCTACATTCTTATCAAATGTAGGGTCCGGTGATATAGAGTTCCATCCCAGTGGCTAGGTTCATAGTAGAGCAAGGAGTGAAGACTTGGTGAGTCCTCATAGCATCAATGATTTGATCACCTTTCCTTTATGTCTTTTATTTTTATGTTAGAACTTTTGTATGGGCTGAGTCCCAAAGACATTTATGATTTTTGATGGTTTGAGACAAAATGTTATATACTTCCGCTTGTTTTTAAAAGACTTTGATATTTTGAAAAAATTGTTTTAAATTTCTGCATCATTTCTAGTACTTTATGTTATGATATGCTAAGGGGCTTGTATGAGGCCTCTCAGGGTCTCTTACGCCTTGTTACATCTAGGGGGTACCCCTAGGTTGTGACAAACTTGGTAATCAGAGCAAAATGTTTAGAATGATTCTAGGATGTCTCAAAACCACGTCTACTAGAGTCTTGTTCATAAATGAGAAGCGCGCCACATTTATGAATATGAAGCTGTTAGATGATTAAGAAATTTCACTTCTTCATTCTCTAAGTCGTGCCATGAAGCTTATCTCTATAAGGTCTTTCTCCTAATCCTTACCTCCGATGGTCTACAGGATATGGCTAATACAAGGGTAAATGCTAGAAGAAATGAGGAAGACATGGTGGATCAAGAGGTTCTTCCACAAGCTCCACAAGCTTCGATTGACCCTTTGGGTGAGAATGTTACAAATGCGGAGTTTAAGTCGACGTTACAAATATTGGCCCAAGCCATGATGACACAAGTTAATAGGGAGGTGGTAGCACCGATGAACCCAATAGTGGGTACGACCACTTCAAGAGTGAGGAATTTTATGAAGATGAACCCTCCGAAATTTTATGGCTCCAAAGTTGAGGTAGATCCTCAAGGGTTTATAGATGAGGTGTATAAGGTACTTGCTATCATGGGAGTAACCCCGGTAGAGAAGGAAGAATTAGCCGCTTACCAATTGAATGATGCTGCTCAAGTGTGGTACAATTAATGGAAAGAGACTAGGCCGGAATAGGGCTGGCAAGGGGACGGGGACGGGGGCTGGGGGCGGGACGAAGGGGGACGGGACGGGACAGGGGACTCCTTGGCCGGGATTTTGGGGGGACCGGGATTGAGGGGATAAAAATTCGTCCCATCCCGTCCCACTATATATATGGGATGGGACGGAATTTGGCGAGACGGGACGTGGGATTTTTATTTTTTTATATGTTTATTTATTCGTATTGAAAATATATGTTATTGAATAGCTTTTTTAGTTTATTTGGTTATTTAGTTTTCAATAACATTTTTAGCTAATAAAAAATGCTTAAGTTTTCAAATTTCAAGTTTCAAGTTTCAAATTTGAAATTTGAGAAGTTCAAATTTGAGAAATTCAAATTTGTATTTTAAATATTTTAAAAGAATTTAACTTGAAATTTCAAATGTCAAATTTCAATTTTTAAATTAAGTATTTTAAAATTAAAATTAAAATGCAAGACAATAGTTATATAAAAAAGACTTGAATAAAGCCTTCAAATTTATTCAATAAAATCTAATTGCAACTTAGAACTTAGAAGTTACAATTTACAAATATTAGTGTAGTAACTAATCTACGCAGTCACCTTCTAGGAAGGGTTCTGTTTCAATAAATTCTCATATGTAAAACTAATATTTGTTACAAATATTAGATGAGTAACTAATTTACGCAACCACCTTCTAGGAAGGGTTCTGTTTCAATTAGTTCTTGGATGTAATCTAATATTTGTATTCTCCTTTAAAATTCAATTCTAATTGTCACATTATATCGACGGTAACATCCTCTGGTGTTGGCAAACTTGCTAGAAACTCTTGTGACTCTAATTCATCATCACTAGATCCAATTACCGCATTAATCCAAGCTTCTTGTTTGGAACTTAACCTTGGCAAATTTTGGTTCCTCCTCTCGGCGTTGACCCAGTCTCTAAATAAAACTGATGTTTCCAAACTTTCTTTCGCCAATGAATGTCTATGATCGCTAAGTTGAAACCTTGACACACTAAAAGCAGCCTCTGATGCAACTGATGAAGCTTGAATAGCTAAAACATCACGAACCATTTTGCTCAAAATTAGAAATGCAATGCTCCGCCTCCTCCACCATGCTAATAAATCTTCATTGCCATCTCTGTCTTCCACTGTTTCTAAAGATTGATTAAGATATTCTTCAAAATCATCACGGTTAGTAGAATTAAGACCAAGAAAATCTCGCATATAACTTGAAATTCGAGCTTTACTCTGAGGATTAGAAGTTTG
>JAJOOF010007409.1:0-20676 GCA_029582545.1 Solanum lignicaule | reverse complement strand
ACTATTGTGTACACATATTTAGAATATTGCTTTATAAGTATGTGTATGTACACAAGACATACTATCTTTTGATGTTTATTGCAAATCTATATATTTGAATTACTTATTAGCTAATTTAATGCTTGAGATTATTTATTGCAAAATAATATTGATGTTTTTTAATTAGAAATTGTGGCATATAAATATTTTATAGCCAAAATGATATGGCCATAGGACTGTAAATTGTGGTATGCACATGGGCAAGGACTACACTTCAAAGTGTTGTCATACATTAGATAGAAAAGGCAACACTTTAAAATTGTTGTCGTACATTAGATAGAAAAGGTAACACTTACAAATCGTGGGCAATAAGGAAGCTAAGGCCACGCTTAAAAGTGTAGTTGTATGAGATAGAAATGTTGCTATTTGAGGTACATAAAAGCGTTGCCATTTTGCATTTTAGGCTACGCTTTTAAGTGTAGCTGATAAGGCAACACTTTTCAAGTGTTGCCTAAACTCTAAGGTAACGCTACTTTCGGGCACCCCTGGAAAAGTATTTCTTAAAGTCCAAAAGTGTAGCCTTTTATCAAAGGCCACACTTTTTGCTAGTTTAGGCTACACTTTACTGGGGTGGCCATAGGCCTAAAATGGTGTAGTGATCATATGTTATAGTAGAAGTCATTAGTCATAATCATGGACATCATAAGTCAACGTCATCTTTTAAACACCTTTGAACTCATATACAAAGTCTCTTAAGTAACCATAGTTCCTTAATCATGTTCTTATTGTGGGAAGAATAGCCTTAACCGATATAGACACCATGTGAGCTAAAACATGACCACCCGATGTCTCCTACACCAAAAGTGGTTGTTCTACTTGCCTGAGGTAGAACCATAAATTCTTAGCTTAGGTGGACCTACTAGCTAGATAACCTATGGGGGCACATAGTTTATGGGCAACAGAGATTGCTACTAGAAGCCCGACCTCTACTAGCAGGAGAGCTTCCATCTCATGAGACCTCTTCTAGAAACCCAGCCTCAACTAACGAGAGAGCTTCCATCTCATTGTCAATATCCACTCGGTGCTAAGCATAATTCCCATGGAATACTTATTAAGTTTTACTTAACTCAAGTCTCATGGAAGGATGTCCTTGACAATCAATCCAAGTTAGTTCATTTGGATAGCTCTTATTTAGTGATTCAATTAGGTGAGAATAATCTTTCAACCTAAAAATCCTTTCTATGTGCAAAAATCATTCACATCATGGTTGTAAGTGTTTCATGAGAAGAACCTTTCAACAACACAATCAACATTGACATTGTACTCTCAAAGAATCCTCAAATCATTTACATAAGATAATGCATAAAGTAACACTTTGCCCTACCAAAGTTCAAAGACATCATCAATCACCAAATCTATAATTTAAGCATTAGATAGGGATTTCATCATAATTTCATGTAATTCTATCAATTTATACACTAGATCATAAAAACTCTTCTTTCACAATCAACAACCCAACCAATGAGATCACAATTTGGAGAAATATAGGGGTTTGCATGGTTCATAATGGAATCATCATAAAATATTGTACATCATCAATTCATTCATATTTATACATAGTGAAACCATTAAGATCATTTAATCAAAGAACCCATGGTGAATGAAGAAAACCCTAGCTAACAGGGGGATTCTACCATTTGAAATTGAAGATTTTGAGAGGGCTCCATGGGTGAAAGGTACCCATGGCTGAAAACCACCATACCTCAATCACAACGCCCTATGAATTTTATGTAAAGATCCTTGCTTCCTGAACCCTAGATTTCACCTTCTTCTTCTTTGAGTTTTCTAAAGAGAATTTTTGGAGAGGGGGAAGTTTTGGGAATGGATTTGAGTTTTAGAAATAATGTGTTGAATGACTTAGTTTAGGGAATTGAAATCCTTATATAGGTGGTCTAAATTAGGCTAAAACGAGACTACTTAATATTAATTAAAACCAAAAAACCCCAAAATACCCCTAAACTTATCCACTAAAATAGTTCCCAGTCACCATCCACGAGACCACATTGACGGGCCGTGGATGGAACCATGGACCGTCCTGGTCAATCGTAGTTTGGTGACAGAGATTTTTGGCCATTCATGGACCCACCACCCACGGAGCGTGGACCCACCCACGGGGCTTAAATCCTGTTGTGGTTCACTGCTTTTGAGCAGTTTCCAGGGGTCCTCCGTAAGGATACATGATTGGTCCTTGAGGGGTAGTACATTGATGTTCTAACGCGAAATTCTTTATTTTAAGTACGGGGAGTTACATTTACGACTCTAACCCTTATGTTAAGCTCTAGTTTAGCCTACTTGTTTCTGGGGTGTTACAATATCTCCCCCTTGGGAACATTTGTCCTCGAATGATGATCTAGACAACTTACGAAAGTAAAGACACAAGTCTAGCAGCCCATCATGCATGCAAAATCAAAATAATACACAATTCAAAGGAGGAAACATCAACTCCAACTTAAACATATTCAATGCATCATAAGGAAGTAAGAACTACATCTAACCACCCATTATCCATGAAATTTTAACATTTCTCATGTTCTTAGAAGGAACTACCTTCTCCACGCTTTAAAGCATGCTCAACATGATCTCATGGATCCATTAGGCCATTTACTCAAGAAAAGCATATACATATAGAGCACGTTCATCAATTCATCTCAGGAAATCAAATAGGCAACTCATACTCAATGCACAACAACATGAGGAAAATCAATCATGAAAACTCATTTTATTACTAAACATGAATTTCTCAAGACCATGCATAACATAAGGAAATCATGGAAACATATAAATCACACATGAAGAGTATAAATGTAATTTTAATAAGGGAGTTCGGGTGTTCTGGAGTTTTGGGCGATAGTTTTGAGTTTTTTAGAGTTGTTACATTGGGTTTTTGATCCCTAACATTGTTCTCTAAGTTCTTCAGTAGATTTTTAGGGTTTTATTGTTTTTAAAACTGATTTCAAGCACTTAGATGACTTGTAGATTGTTACCCAAGCTAATGAATAACTTAGTTGGTAACTATTTCTTTCCCTTTTCTATGTGTAGCTAAAACCTCCTTTCATGGGGGTATGATTATGTGATTGAATGCTTAAATTAGCTTATGGGTTTTACTATTTACTGATTTAATTGTTGATATGAAGTGGGTTCAATTAGTAGTTGAGTTTTAATTAATGAATTGTAGTAGCAAATGCAATTCTAGCATAGTATTCAAAGTTGGCTTGAGAAAGAGGTTTAAAGTTAAAACTATTAATTGATGAGTGTAGTAATTAGGTTATTGTATAATTAGCTTGAGAAAGTGGGTCTAAACTCAATTCTACCAATCTAGCTCGCAAGAGTAGATTAATTGATTCTTTCAGTTGTTTATCATGGTTATGCTTGTCAAGGTTCGAGAGAACTCGCTTGATTCATGATAGTTTATTATGAAATGGCTATTACACCTAAAGCCTACCCTACCCAACAAGATTTAACAATTTTTAGTAAATAATAATCACCCGTATCGCAAAATTAGTGTTCAATTGATAACATCCCCACATATCCCTCTCTACTCGATTACCCCGTGCCTTTGTAGTTGGTAATGCATCACTCTAATCCCCCCAATTGATATTAATTTTCAAACACCTTCTATTTATTTTAATTGTTTTGAAAATGTCTACTCCTACAATCGATTAGAACACTCTATTCACTTTGTAATCAAATTCTCTACCGTATCACTCCATGTGGGATCGACCCCAACTCTTCGTTGGGTTTATACTTGATTGCGACAATCTACACTTAGAATCAGATGAAGTGTAGTGGAGCGTTATCAAAAATGGCGCCGTTGTCGGGGTGTGGTGTATAGAATTCTTTTAGTGAAGTTAAGTTATGAACTAGTTGTGTTGTAGTTGAATCAACTTACTTTTTTTTGGTGTTTTGTTGGCTGCTCTTGAACATGTGACGATATGAGTGTTAACGGGATCCATGCTAGCAAACTTGGGCATAATGATGGCATTTGTAACGTGCACGATGTCAATGAAGATCAGTTCGGAAGTGCGGGTGCTATTCGATTGCCTCCGGTTGTGGGAAATGCAGTGTTTAATGTGACTAGTACTATGTTGCAGCTGTTGCAAATGAAGGGTCTATTATGAGGTTTAGCTATTAAGGATTCCTATGACCACATTCGGAACTTTGTGGATGTGTGTGTGCCATTTTCCTTCAAGAACATTACTCAAGAGTCGGTCAAACTTCGCTTGTTGCCCTTTTACCTAATAGGGGAAGCAACAAAGTGGTAGGCTAAGTTACCAAGGGATTCAATCACTTCTTGGGAAGATCTCATGGATGCATTTAATGTAAGGTTTTTCCCTCCCTCGAAAATGGTAACTTTGAGAGATAATCTGAACTTTAAGAGAGTTGACGGTGAACCAATTCATGAGACATGGTTGACATTTCAGAAGTTGCTATTCCAATGTCCAACTCATGGACTCCCGAACAATATGTTGCTACAATATTTCTACCGGAGTCTAGATTTGGTCAGCAAGGGTGTGGCTGACCAGCTCATTTGAGGAGGAATCATGCAAAGCAACCATTTGAAGTAGCACGTACTCTCCTTGATGAAACGACAAAGATTAACCATTCTTGGTACACTAGAGAGGATCAAGTGTCTCCTTTGAACTTCAGGTTGACAAAGGAACAAATAGAAAAGGACCAATAGAGGGATGCAAACATGGCCAAGATGATGACTCAAATGGACCTATTGTCAAAGCACGTCATGGGTAGTGGTTCTAAGGCTGTGCATACAATTGGAGTTAATGGAGTGAATCCCGATGAAGCGCAATTTGAAGCTATGTACAATGAGGAAGTTCACTTCTTATTAAATCAAAGAGGAGGTTACCACCCGAACTATCCAAGGCTGGGTGGGAACCAAGGCTGGAATAGGGATTGTGATGATGTTTGGAGAGACCGAGATTGGGAATAGCGTGACCGTGGTACAAATTGGATAGAGCGGGATAGTGACAAAGAGAGATATGTACCTCCCCATGAGCGTCAAAAGCCAAAGGAGCAAAGGAATGGTCCTGAAAATTTCCGCACTGATGATATGTTGCACGCATTCTCAACAAATTTGAAGGATCGGACAAAGTGCTAAAGGAAATGAAAGATGACGTTTCATTTTTGAACCAAACAGTTACCTCACATTTGGTATCGATTAAGCATTTGCAAGCACAAATGGGTCAATTCTCCACTCATTTTAATCCAACCGCAAAAGGAGGTTTACCGAGTGATACCATTGTCAACCCAATGAATGAAGTTTGAAAGCATGTATTCATCGTACCACGCCGTTAAATAAGACGCTTCTTGGGAGGCAACCCAAGTCTTTAGTTTTTATTGTTGTTCTTTTAAGAACGGATGTTTGATGTGCAGGTTGAAAATATTTTTTTTTGGCAAAGAGGCATATACGCGAGCGTAGGCACCGGTTGATGACACGTTGAACATGTCGGTGAGCACAATCCAGACCGATGTTTTGACCAACTGAATGGCTTGAGTTTCAGTAAGATTTGGCGGACAAAGTACCATTCGGCGCATCGCCGAATGGGTCAGTGACATAAGTGGACATCGCCGACTGGCGCGCGAATTGAAGGGTCAAAAGTTCTAAACTATTATAGATTAAAAAATTCCTTCATTTTACATTTTCCAACCTTTGCACTTTTACAATCATAGTATAAATTATATTTTTGCTCGTTGTTTTTGAGTGAGGATAAACTACTCGGTGGGATTTTGTGTTTTCGTTTCTGTACTCGCTAGCTTAGCATTTCTCTATCTACTTTTGAGATTGGTGTCCCGAACTCGGCTTAATATTTAGTAGTTTTCTATGCATGCTCGTATTATGATTAAATTAAGTGAGTAATCTTGATTTGTTTTTGTTAGTGTGGGACATTTACGTAGCATGTTTATATTTATACTTAGCCCATAATTGTTGATTTATGTACTTTGAATGATTGCAATCATGGGTTTGCATTATTTGTGTGTTCGGCATGTTGTGGGTGAAGTCTGAGTAATCCAATTTGTACTGATCGATTGATTTTGTAGAATGATAAAGCGGGTGACTTCATTTTTAAAGGCAAAAGATGTCGATTGGTCAATTTTGGCCAAATCGAGGGATGTTTGAGTACCCCAAAGTAATTAGTAGTATGGGTCTGGGCTTAATTGCATAAAATAGTTGTTTAATTTCATTATCGTTTGTTGTGGGTTGGAAATTGAAGGTCGAGGTCAAAAACAGACTTGAAGGACCTTCAACGAGCTTAGTCGAGCTCGCTGAATGGCTTGGCGGTTCGCCAAGTAACTCTTGGATAGCCTTTTTATTCTCTAAATTTGATGGAATGTTTCTGTTACATTCGGCGATATGCTTAAGCTCACAGAGTTCACTCGACGACTCACCAAATGTCTGTTTGATCGCCCTTCTATGCCCTAATTTTTCAAAAATATTCTGTAACATTTGATGAGCTACATTTAGTTCGCCAAGTGGTTTTGGTGAATCGCAGAAAGGCCTTGGACATCACTAACTTGTATTAATTTTTTAGCAATTCTATTCTGAAACATTTGGCGATCACGATTTGGTTCGCCGAACTTCTCGGCTAGTTTTCCTACAAATTTTACACTTTGATATTTTTGAACTATTTCTAACGTATTGGTTTATTCTATGTTGTTTTGCAGGTATGGCTAGACCACAGGTGCCCGAAAGAAATCAACCATCTCGAAAGAGAGCAACGCGGATAGTAATCAATGAGGATGTTGCGCCCTGCCGAACTACACAGGCAACGCTTCCCCCAATAAGTGGGAAACGCAAGGGAAAGAGGTGTTTGGTGGTAATTCTAGCGAAGGTTAGCTCCGACAATATGGGTATATACGACACCCACTTCACCATCTCGGAATCTGAAGTCGAGGGAAAGTCGGGGTCTAGATCACCAATCTTCATATCCTAGCCGAAGGATTACTAGACCCTATAAATGAGAAGATCAGAGCTACGCTCTAAAGCACTTCATGACCCGGCCAGGATCCTGGTGACCCCTACACCTCCGACACCAGAAGTTGAGTAGGTACCGCCAGTTCCCCCGGTACAGACAACCCCACCTTGATCACTAAACAAACTGAAGGCATCCGGGCTGAGGACCATTCTGGAAGAGAAGCGACTGTCTACAGATGTTGTGGTGAACAGGTACCCGAAAATGTGGAATACTATAAAGTTCCACAAGTTTGAGATCTTTACCAGGCCCTAGTTCTCATACATTCCTTCTTGGGTTCGAGAATTCTATGTTGAGTATGGGAAGTTAGTGCCGAAGGGGAAGAAGAAGGCAAGCTCGCCTGCACTGGTGGATCATGTAGTGGTGCGGGAAAGAAGAGTTAAATGCAGTAGAACCAACATCAATGAGGTGTTGGGGTGCACTACCAATGTCATCCATGTGTTGGTCGATCAGATTCAGAACAAGACCCTGGATGATCTGAAGGGTTGGTTGGCTCCTCTTATCTCTGATATCATGATTTCACGTTTCAAGCACACCTCATCCAATTCTAGGTGTTAACGATCGTAAATCAGTATAAAACCCAACTAAATAAGTAGAGGTTGAATTCCACAAGGAGCGGTACATATTTTAAATTCAATTAGCCATAGGAATAGAGATTATCAAAAAAGACATTAATCAAATAAAAGGGGTGACACGAATGTCAGATGGGGGTTTTGGTTTGTAATTATCAACTACAAGTAGTAACCAAATTTTTTAAAATAAAAATAGGGAGAAGGATTCTCAGGATGTGATCGATTATAGGCAAATATATATATATATATGGGTAATTGAAACTACTAGAAAACAACTAAATATTAGTGAGTAGGCTAGACTATAGGGGAGATAGCTTTCTCTTGAACAACTACCCCGAATCATTTGATTTCTTTCAAACATCAAAAAGCATGACAATGAAGAGCAACCTAAACCTTAATGCATCCACTCTTTTGAGCTAGATGGGTAGGATTGGTTTTAGGATTCACTCTCTAGAGCTAAAACCAGATCCACCCAATACCCACAAATCATTAGTCAATAATCTTAGTTCTAAAACCTCTCTCTTGAGCAAGCCAAGAACACAAAGATAGAACTGCATTTGCAACTACAATTCATAAATTAAACCACAATGATTAAACTCACTTCAAAATAACATTTAAACTAGTAATTAACAATACCCATACCCTAATTCAATCGATAATCACATGATCACACCCCAAAAATTAGGGTTTTATCCAAACTTCATAAAAAGGTAAAAAAAATTACCGAATCGATTATCCATCAACTTGATAAGAGTGATTTAGTCTTTACAATGCTTCAATTTATAGAATATTAGAAACGCACTTCCAAAATCTCCAAATTGAATCTCTAAAATTCTTCAAAACTATGAAAAACTACAGAGAAAAGTGTTCTAAAACTAATTCAGTCTAAGTTAGTCTTTTCTCTAATGCTCAACTGCCTAAAATAAATGTTCAAGATCTAATTTATAGTTGCCAAAATAAAGCCACAAAAGGCCGTTTGGTGAAGTATGTTGGGCACGTCGAACCACTCGGCGAGCCGCCAATCGATCTCTTCCATCGCCTTTTGCCTTGGCATTCAGCATCCTCAAGGTCTATAAATTTGGGCGATCTATTTTCTCTTCACGGAACGACTCGGTGATTCACGGACCTACTCAGCGATTCGTCGACTGCTTCTTTTTGTTGCTGACTTTGTTTCTTCCCTCAGGGCTGGCACACTGGAACTTTAGACAATCAAGCTAGCCATTTGGTTATTCGCCAAGTGCTCTTGGCGATCACCAAGTTTGCCTTTCTTAAATACTTCAGTTTGTTTTGTTCCTTTTTTCCTGTTAGTGTCCTTGCTTTGTTCCTCAATCCATATACCTGAAAATCAAGGATTTAGCATCAATTTTTGGCACAAATTAAGCATTTGAGGACACTAAATCTAGATAAACAAAACCCCAAATGAGTCCAAATCTGGGACTCATCATATCACACCGCCATGGATTAAGTTAGGTGTCAGATAGAAAAGAAGAACTTGAATGTGGCTTCCTGCTAGTGGTTTGGGTTTATTAGAAGAATCTTGATGCCTTCAGAGAATGAATCAATACTCCAGCATCCAAAGGCTGCTTTGTTGGGGTGTATCATTGATTGAGATAGGCTAAATCTCAGATTGATTATCGAGCAAGAGATGGCCATCACTCCTGTTCCTGGTGTTGATCACGAAGCTCTGCCAGCGTGCCTGAGTTCCATTAGTAGAGAAAATGGATTGGAAGTGATTCCTACTTCCTCTACTAACATCCAGAGGATTGAAGATGAGTACACTAGTGATGAGGCTGAGAGGAGGAGAGTTGCATCGGTGGACACTTACCAGGTATTTGATCTGGAGATGTTGCAGACATACACATCTCCTCCTATTAAGGTCGGTGAGCCTTCAGGTACCCCTGGCAATTCTACTTATGTTCCTTCTAGTTCTGCTGCTACTACTTCCACTGATGATGTTTCTTGGCCCCCATTGACCCAGGCTATATTATTCAATATGGGCCACCTGAGCCAATCTACTGATGTACGTGCCTCCCGGGTAGATTTTTTGTCCCTAGGATGATTGCGAGGGCTATTATTGCTACCTTAGCTCATATTCGGGCTGAGTTGAGAGAGGACTAGGAGCCGATCACTGCACATGGCTTAGCATTAGATGCCCACACGATAAGAGTGGAGGCATGTGAGCAGGGTAGGAGCCAATTTGAGGATGTGACAGCCTTGAGATCCGACATTACTTATTTGAGATGTTTATGTGGATTAGATGAAATTCACGGATCTATCTATGTTCTTTGGCATGGTGGACCTTCCCGAGGTCCCTGGTAAAGAGTTGCCAGTAATTTTTGAGATCCCTCTGGCTACTACGACCGGAGATGCTGTTATGGTTTATGAGAATGCTGAGTCAGTTGCTCTCGAGATTAATGAGGAGGATGTTGGTTTACGTGATACAGCATTGTATGATGACCTCGAGGATTTAGAGGGTGCGATGGTTCAGGCAGTTGTGGAGGCCTCTCTTCAGGATACATCTACTGTAGGCCCCGGTGGAGCGAAGGATGGAGCAGAGTCGAGCACTGAGGGAGTCATAGATATGCAGAGTTCACCTCAGGCACAGCCTGACAAGGGGATCATTTTTTCAGACTTTCTTTTTATTTCTTTTACATTCAGGACAATTTTTAGTTTTGTTGGCGGGGTGGGGTATCTTCATACCTGCCTCTTTTGGTTGTTTTGTGAATATTTTGATTTGTGATGGCTTGATATGCTTAAAATGTGTGATTTTGGATTTGTGGTTTTTAATGTGATTGTTGGTGGATTTTTGCTCCGATCAATTTTTAATGTGAATGTGGGTTGGATATTTATCCAATTTTGAAATTCCACCTCTTGATGTTTGTGAATGTGGTTGTTCTCTTGCATATTTGAGTATCGATTGTGATCAATATCGATGACTTGAATAGTGCTCTTGATTGAATGATATGTTTGTGCGATTCCAATGAGGCAAATTTGAGTTACATAGGTCATGTGTGAACTCTTAGCATCTCATTGTGACTGGTCGGTTGTTGAAATAATTCATGTGATGATCGTTGCACATGAGCTAAAATTGTAGAATCTTATTTGATGATTGTGTTAAATGTCATGTGTGGTGAGATTGCCTTGAAATATGTGCTTGGTAATACCTAGAACTTGCCTTGTTAGTCCAATTAACTAATGTAGGTGAATGGTAGAGATGATCATAGGAAACATTCGTGGAGAGTGAACCAAATTACTAGTATACCTCTTTGTGACCATAATTTGAGACTGTGAACCTAGCTCGGAACCATTTTAGCCTAACATTTTCTTTGGATGAAACATGAACAACTTTGACCAGTTTGTCCCATCACCTATCACCTTCAAGAAGCATTGGTGCATTTGAATAGCCAACTTAGGCTAAAAGCCTAAGTTTGGGGTGTGGTGAAAAAAATAAGGAAAGATAAGAAGTTTCTGAAAAAGTCGCCCTTGATTGATTGAGTAGAACAAAGATGGAACCCCTCCATACAAAGAGAGAGAGAGAGAGAGAGAAGATAAAGAAAAAGAAGAAAAAGATTGAAAAAGAAAGAGAATGTTGCAATAATGATTGTGCAATTGACAAAAGAAATGGGGTATCGAAGGAATCATTTTTAAAAGAAAACAGGGTGGATTGTGAAAATCAAAAGGAGTGAAACAAAAGGATAAAAAGTGAATGCAAGCCATGATTCATGAATGTAGAAGTCACTAAGCCAAAATGATCATACTTGTACCCTCAGCCCCGTTACATGCCTTGAAATACCTTTGTGATCTTGATTGAGCTTAATGTCATGTTGATTGGAAAATATGGGCAAACATATGGGTAGATTCATGCATGTGTTTATCTTTGAGAGTGTAAGAGTTGTTTTAGATTCTTTAATTCTGAAATTTTGATGAGCTTTGCGTGAGCATGGAATCATTCTTGATGTGAGGGCATTCGAATACTTTTGTTGAGCTTGAATTTGCCTTTGAAGCAAGCATTGTGAGCTTGAGTTCTATTTGATGAAGGGTAGTCACAGTTTGAAACTTGTAGTGCACAATTGAACATTGCATGATTCGATTTATCCTCTTGTGCATTCATGTTGAGTCTTGAATAGCACTTTTTGTAGACATCTATGTTGAACTGATTGATCTTATGTTTTACTTGACAACAAGCATAAGTTCAAGTTTGGGGTGTTGATGAGTCGGGTATTTCAACTCATTTGGGGATTAATATCTAGAGTTTTAGTGTCCTGAATGCCTATTTTATGCTCTAAACTGATGATTAAATGCTAATTTGTAGCAATGAAGGCAAAAGACCAAGGCAAGGACATTACCAGGAAAAAAGGATCGAAAAAGCTGAAGAAAAGAAAGACTGATGAACGCCAAAGCCACTCCGCTGGCTCTTCATCTCGCCAAAAGTTCGAGCAGGCTAGCTGTTGGACAAAGATAACTCAGCGACTAAAAGGGTAAATCGGCGAACCATCGACGGGATTGGTGAAGGAAGTTCTAATAGCCTCAAGTCATAGAATGGCAGAGTGAAAAAGTCAAGTCAAGAAGGCGATGGAAAAGATAATTTGGCACATCGCTGAGCTGGTCTGCGATGCTCGACTTATTTCACCGATTGATCCTGAAACATGAAAATCTGGAAGAGTATAAATATGATTTTAAAAATAGAGTTTCGGAGTTCTTGAGTTTTGGGCAATAGTTTTGAGGTTTTGAGAGTTCTTACATTGGGTTTTGATCCCTAACACGGTTCTTTAATTTTCTTGAGTAGATTTTTAGGGTTTTATAGTTCTTAAGCTCAATTCAATCACTTGGAAGACTTGTGGATTGTTACCCAAGCTAATGGAAAACTTAGTTGGTAATTATTTCTTGCCCTTTTCTATGTGTAGTTGAGTTTTAATTAATGAATTGTAGTTGCAAATGCAACTCTAGCATATTATTTTATGTTTGCTTGAGAATGAGGTTTAGAGTTAAAACTATTAATTGATGATTGTAGTGATTAGGTAATTGTATATTTAGCTTGAGAAAGTGGGTCTAAACTCAATTCTACCAATCTAGCTTGAAAGAATAGATTAATTAAGGTATTGGGCTGTTTATTTCTATTATGCTTGTCGAGGTTAGAGAGAACTCGCTTGATTCATGATAGTTGATTGAGAAATGGCTATTACACCTAAATCCTAGTTTACCCACTAATATTCAACAATTTTTAATAAATAATAATCACCTATATAGCGAAATTAGTGTTCAATTGATCACATCCCCAAGGATCCCTCTCTACTCGATTACCCCGTGTGTTCGTAGTTCTTAATTGATCACTCTAATCCCCCCAATTGTCATTAATTGTCTAACCCCTGCCATTTACTTTAATTGTTTTGAAAATGTCTACTCCTACAATCGATTAGAACACTTTTTTCGGTTCGTAATTGAATTCATTACTGTATCACTCCCAGTGGGATTGACTCAATTCTTTGTTGGATTTATACTTGATTACGATCGACTACACTTAGAATCCAATGAAGTGTAGTTGAGCATTATCAAAAATACTTGTTGTATTTTGAATACAATAAAATATTAAAAGAAATGGTTTTCCTTTAGCACCAGACAACAATTAAGCACTAGATGGCTCAGGTATGAAATCCACAAAAAATTATATTGTAGGTGTGTGTTTTTATCATTATATCTTATATTTCAAAAGTTGTATCACGCCCTGAGCTTAGACCTTAGATGTGGCCGGCCCTTGAGAACCATTGCTAGTCCCCAAGTGAACCCTTGGCCTAGCTGACTACTTAGCGGTAGACTTACTCAAGCAATGCTAGACTCAAAACAGAATTAAATCTGTTAAACTTATAAAATACCCAACTCATAAATTCTAGAAAATACTCAATAAAAATATTTATACTTTGTAAAACAACTTAAAAGAAAGTGAATACTGAGAGACGTCTCAACTCTGTCTATCTATGAAGCATCTACTATTAAAGAAGAACGTCAGGACAAGACCCACATCATCTCAAAACTACTAACTAAAAAGTAAATGTGAAGTCCTCCAGAATGCAAGGAAGCCTACCAAAACCTAGCTGAAGTGTTGAGTGATATCAACGAAGCTCTTGTTGATGATAATGATCACTTGTATCTGCACCATAAAAAGATGCAGGTCAAATGACACCAGCACAATGAATGTACGAGTATGTAATATGGCTGAGTGAAACAATAACAAAACTGAGAGGACTGCAATAGATAAAATATACTCAAACTAAATGTAAAGTAATAAAGGAGTCAAATCATTTATAACTTAATGAAATACTTACTCATCTCTAAACTCAACATAAAACGTGATATATTAAAATACATTTTAACTCTATTGGGAGATTCTCTAACCGACGATCATCTCTATGAGTTATATGATGAAACAACGTCTTACCACGTTGCCAGAACCGTCCTATACCGCTCTGGGGTATAGGGACTCTCAACTAAGTGGATCCACTAAGAAATAAAATTTCATCTAAAAAGTATGATCATGTACTCATGTTGGCTAGACATGATTTATGAGGATTTTGAGTTGTCTAAACTCATTGACGTGAGGCCAAAATATATTTTTTTAATCATTCTTTGCTTCATATTTATCATTTGTATTTGTCCTTTTTGAGCATGTATTTTATGGATTGTGCTAAATATTGTATTTTATTTGTAGGCGTAAATCGGTGTAAAGATGTAGAAGTTTGGAGCTTAAACGAATTAAAGATGAAATATTATAGAAGAAAATCAAGCAGGCAGCTTAATGGATTAAATTGAATATTGTATTAATAATTATATATATTCAAAAGGTTGGTAGAAAGAATTCAAATTGGTTTCATGATGCCACGTGGAAATGGTGAAGATAACAAGAGCATTGTATTGTGAGGCGGTTCGGCAGCGCATTCCACATAGCAACCAAATCCTTTGGTTTTGGTTTCCCAATTTGTTTTGGACTCAATTATTAAGGTTTTGTACATCTATAAATAGCCCATGATAATAATTATTAGGAGATATAATTTGAAAAAAAATATATTGTGTAGAGAAAAGGCAATACTTTTTAGGGTTCTTTTCTTCTTTTTCTTTTCTTAGACATATGTATCTAAAGAACTTTGTTCTGGGGCTGCGGCTACGGGTAATTTTTGAAAATCGATTGTTTTGAATTGTTGTTAGTTATCAATTAAATTAATTTTGTATTCTTATTTAGTATTTCATGTCTGATCACCATAGAAATAAATATATTGTCTATTCGTGGAATCGGGAGACAAAGAGGTAGATAGACCAAGGAATACAAAGAGCTCGATCTCTCTTGCATATTACTTGTTCAGATTCGTGTTCAGTATTGACACCCAGATGAACACTGAGCATGGTAATTAAACAGGATGAAATATAAGTGCTCGCCAATTGAGTTTGTTTATCCCTGTTCAACGATGTAGTTAGACAGTCAATTAGGGTAGGCAATTAGAGGTCGGGAGATCATGATCATAAATTATCCCTGTAATTAGTAATTTCATAACCGTAGTTAACTCATTACATGAGATGTGATACATGAAACCTTAAGCATGCTGCAACCCTTGAATTTTCCAACCATTGTAAGTAATTTTATTGCATCTTAGTATTTAAATATAAATAACACTTTAAGCACTCTTAAATATATTATTAGACCAATATAATTTAGTAAATAATTATTTGACATGTCCTTTGGATTTGATAATCCAGCTCTTTTAGAGATACTATATTACTTGCACGACCATGTACACTTGTGTGTGCAATTGGGAACAACAAGTTTTTACCACCACCGCCAGAGATTTAGAAATGAACTATTCTTCTAATTTATACTTTTTATTTTTATTTATTTATGTTTTTTATTATTATTATTGTATTATTTTACAAATTCTCATTTTCTTGAATAATTTGGTACTCTTATTGATATAGATGATTATGATAAATCATGGTTGGGTGAGAAGTATTCTTATAATGGACAACACTTGAATATCAAGTATTCTATATGTCAATATCTGGTGGTCAATACATATATTGAAACAATTGTCCTAACTCTTATTCCCCTCCCCCGAAGCGCTATTATGATTCTTCTGTTATCTGTGATTTTGGCAAGGGTGATGAAGTGGAGAATAATGAATATAAGGAGCGCAATATATTTTTAAAACAATTTATATGCATGATGGACAAAAAAATTCAAAACTCACAGAACTGGAATCAATAATGATGGAATAATAAACAAAAAACATAGAAATGCATGTAATAATAATGGAATTGCATGCTAAGGTTGATGGTGATCAATTGCAAGTTACATGCCTAGCTAATACTCAATTAGATGAAGAGATTGAATCCCAGCAAGGAAAAAGTTATGAAGAAGCAGAGATAGTAAGCCAATCTTGGCTATAAGAACATACTCAGCTTCTAAAGTTTCAAAAGTCTATCAGTTATGGTCTGACGTACATGACAACCCAATTGATAGAAGGAAAAGTTGAGCTCACACAAAAAATAGAACAAGTTCACTCAGATATTCATGATTTTGAGGCTCACTTGAACAAAAAGATTGAAGTTTGTGATGCCCAATCACCAATTGTCGTGGATGATGATCAACTAGTAGAGCAAAAAGAGGAATTCCAACCATTCAACTATACCTTATTCCTTAGAGTCGATATTGAAAAGGAGTACAAAAGTTAGAATGTTGTATATAATGCTTCTTTGGAGTTGAGGCATATTGGACCTCATTCTAAAAAAAATTCAACATTATGCTTGGATGATGACATGAAATTCAAGTCATCTGAACTTATGGATGAATGGCTCGATATGGAACAAGGCTCCAATATTCTAAATTTTCTAGTCCACATTGAAAAAATGACATTCCTCACATAAGGGGCAAGAAGTGTAAGATGCGACATGTATAACTTGGTTCCCTTATCTTAATACCACCTACCCTAAAATGGAGCAGAAAAATTGATGCAAAGTTAGGGGTGTAATTCATAAGTTCAAAGTTGAAAGAAAAGTGGTGAGCTTACTTATGTCGTGCCGCGACATTAAATTAGGTTCTTATTGGGAGGCAACCCAAAATATAGTGTAGCTTTTTATTTGTTTTCACTATTTTTAGTGTCATTTTTTTTTTTGCAGATTAGGGGAAGTCTGAGAACCCAAAAATTTGAAGCAAATGAGCACGTTTGAACTTTATTGTGAGGTGCATATGACCCTTGATGAAAATTGACAAAACATGCTACTAGCTAGGCCTCAAGGAGTTTTCCTAAACCTTGTTTTGAATTTTAATTAACTCTCTGGGGACATAGCATATCTTTAAGTGTGCGATGGATGAATTATTCTTAGTTTATACTGTTTTATTATGTCTTTTTCTTAGGATGGGTTTCTTGGCTTTTGTTTTCGGTTCTTTCCCTGAGGATAGTCCCTTTGAATCGAGTATCATTTATTTTATAGGAGGTAAAATTTAATTTTTTATTTTTGTTGGAGAGAAAAGAAAAGACTCTTTTGAGTTGTGTGATACTTTCTATTTAAGCCTAATTTTTTGTTGTGCTTTCTTGTGAATGCTTGATTGCTAAAGAAATTGCACTCTTTGACACGTAGGCTCATGGTTGTGACTTTGTATATAGCTTATTTTATTTTGTAGTTTTTTATGATCATGTATGTAACACCTCAGTCTTATAAAGAGCTAAATTTAGTAAGAACTAAATTGGAAAGAGCTAAATTGAGATTTGTTCAAGTTACTCTTAAATTGTGAGTTTTGAGTCAACTTCAAACGACCATAAATTTTAGCACAGGATGATTTAGGTGCCCATGAGATGTCAAATTGAAGGTTTTTGAATCCTCTTTCCAAGCCGCCAAGTTTGCGAAATTCTGAGTTCGGACGAGGGAGATATGCCTGTTTGAGTACAGCTTGTCCAGTGAAGGAAAATTCATCTTTTTTAAGAAGGGTTATTTTGGTCTTTTCTTTACCTCACTAGGCTTGCACGTTTTTTTCACCCTTTTAAGGGGTCTAAACTGATTGGAATAAATTTTAGTCATTCCAAAAGAGCTTGGGTTTTTTAAAGAGAAGTTCAAGAGGAGAAAAAGAAGAACGTTCAAGATTGTTGCAAACTTTGAGGATATTTGCTAAGAACTTAGTTCTTACAAGGTATGTAAGCCTTCATAGTATTGGATTTGTTCGCCCTCACGCCAATCATGTAAACTTTTACCCATGAATTCATTCTTGACATATATTATTGAGTTCTTGAGAAGTTCTTGAGTTTAATTGATAATGGAGGTCCTTGATTCCTTTAGGTGAGGGTTTTTGAGAATGAGTTGAGTCTCTTGAAAGAGTTTTGGGTGGTTTTCATTGAAAATGTTTTGGGTTTGTAAAATTTCGTAAAATTGGACAATGGAATTGAAGTGGGTATGAGTTGAATCGAGTTTGGGAGAGAGAGAAAAGATTGGGCAAAAATAAGCGCCCAGGTCCGCGTCGCGGATACGTTTTGAAATTTCAGCTTTCAGATAGTCACCCCCATTTCGCGACGCGGAGAGGATACGGCGTCCTCTGTCTCAAAAATTATTTCACGAAAAAAAATTTAATTCATCCTTCGTGTCGCGCTAGTGCTGTCCAATTTTTATCTTCGAGTGTTTCTTATTATCAACTATATAAACCTTCCTAAATCATTGAGAGATCCTAAATTCTAATCATAGCTTTGAAATCTTCATTTCAAATCAAAGTAATGATTAGGAGTATAGTTCGAGAAAGTCTTTCGAGTCATTTTGAGAAGTCTTCTACAATTATTTTTAACTTGTTTTAAGACTTGAGTAACTGAGTATGAGGATGAGGGAAATTTAGTTCATTTTTGAAAATGAGTATAAGGGGACTAAATATTCCCAAGTATGTAACACTTTAACATATAAAATGGGAAGCAACCTTGATTTCTAAATGAGCTAATGAGGAGTTTTTTTTAGCATTATCTCTTTTTAAGAGAACTTTTGAGTAATTATCTCAAATTGAGGAGGAGTTATGCTTTCTTTAAAACATATTAGCATGAGTTATACATTATTGGGAGTAATATTGAGCACTGATATGGGGATGAGTTCAGACAACTCAAAATCCTCATAAACCATGTATGCCAACAGGGGTAAAGAATCATACTTATTAGATGACTCTTTATTGGTTTTAACCATACCTTAGTGGATCCACATAGTTGAGGATGTCCTATACTCCAGCAAGGTATAGGACAGTTATGGTAGTGTGGGCGAGACACTTTATCATAACATAACTCATAGTGATGATTGTCGGTTAGAGAATATCTCAAATAAGAGTAAAGAGTTTATTATTGTATTTTTATATGATTGAGTTATTATCTACTGTTTTAATAAATTTCGTTAAACTGCATATTTATTGTTGCTTTCATACTTAATTGAGTTGAGTATCGTTGAGTTGAGTTGAGTATTCTTTAGTTGAGTTGAGTTGGGATGAGGTGAGTATGTTCTTCCTTTTTATCAGTTCAAGCTTATGTCTATGATTTTGAGTTCCACTTACATGCTTGTACATTCAATGTACTGACGCCATTTGCCCTGCATCTTTCATGATGCAGATACAAGTACTTAGGGTCATCAACAAGTGCTCTGTGATACCACATGCAGTTCCAGATTTTCTTTGGTGAGCCTCCTTGCTTCTAGAGGATTCCCCATTTATATTTCAGCCTTGTTAAGATGTCGTAGGTCCTGTCCCGATGTCTATCATAGTGTTTCGAGGCTTCGTAGACAATAGTGCTTTGAGGAGTCTTTTCCATTTCCATTGTTGATGTTTAAGACTTGAGTTGCCTTCTTTTGGCTAGTCGAATGTTTCCACACATTTCTAAGTTTATTTTATTTTAAGACAAATGAGTAACTCTTTACTTTTGAGTTCATATGTTGTAAAGTAAGCCTTCCGCTGAGTATTGAGTCAAGTCAAGGGTTCACTTGGGGACCAACAATGGTTCTCGAGTGCCAGTTATGTCCAGGGTGTAGGCTCGGGGAGTGACATTGTGTCTCTTAGACGTGAAATTGATCCATCTTGATTGATATTTATTCCAGGGTGGTGAGAATTGGTCTATTCCATGTTTTGCATCAAAGTCTAGAACTTGCCATGCATGTTATTGAAGTGAAATAAAAAGTGATGCTTTGTTAAGGAGATGATAATAGGTTTTCTTTGATTTTCCTTGTAAATTATAGCCTTTTTCAGATATTATATCACTAGTTTGTCCTTTTGAGCCTTTAGCCTTTCATTGGTAGCCACATTTTACCCCTAATGAATTTCTTGAATCCCTTAAGCACTGTAGCATGGACTTATTATAATTGTTAAATTTGAAGTAAACAGATTGTTGGGTGTAAAAGATAATCAATGATAGCTACAAATTAATAAAAAGACCTCTTTAAAAGAATGTGATTTGAAAAAAAAAAAACGAGAAGAAAAATTTAAAGAAATGAAAATGGTGCTCTCATTGAAAATAATAATAGTAATAATAATAATAATAATAATAATAATAATAATAATAATAATAATAATAACAATAATAATAAGGAAAAAGGGTCTGAAAAATACTCCAACTTTGGCCGAAATTCTTGTTACGATATCAAACTTTGTGGAGGACCTTTTACCCCCTTGCACTATTTAATAGTGTATTTTAAAAGTATATATGTTCCCACGTGGACACGTTACTATTTATAATTATGCAATATTTATTGTGTCCACGGGGGCACATATATACCTTTAAAATACACTATTAAATAGTGCAGGGGGGTAAAAGATCATTTCCAAAGTTCGGTATCGTAACAACAATTTCAGCCAAAGTTTGAATATATTTCAGACATTTTTCCCTAATCATAATAATAATAATAATTATGATAATAATAAAAATAATAATAATGATGTTAATAATAATAATAATTATTATTATTATTATTATTATTATTATGATGATGATAATAATAAAAATAATAATAATGATGATAATAATAATAATAATAATAATGATGATAATAATGATGATAATAATAATAATAATAATAATAATGATATTAATAAT
>JAJOOF010007408.1:0-11386 GCA_029582545.1 Solanum lignicaule | reverse complement strand
CAGTTGCAGAATCATTTCGTGCTTTTCTTGGGGATCGGGGCTTGGCTTCAGAGCTAGACGATCCATCCTATTTGCACGAAGAACCATTGAAGAAGGTGAAGCAGATTATTGAAAAAGTGAAGCACATACATTCCTTTCGAAAGCTTATATTGACAGTGGTCTAGAATTATTGAACAGCTTTGTATAGGACACCATGACTTTTCTATAATTTGTATACAGCTTTGTTTAGTATATACGATATAAATTATATTAATGTTGTAAATTCGTAACAAAATTTGTTAAAAGTACAAGCTAAAATTGATGAACGCCCATTCTATTTAATTATTTCTTTCTTGGATAACAAATGCTTATATATTGTATGATCCTGCAGAAGAATTGATGTGTGTATATATATATATATATATATATATATAAAGGAAAAATGCAACTTTTGGTATTTCCTCTTCATTGTAACTGTTCTTTTTCTCTTTTCATTTTTTTTAATTACCTCTTAATTTGGTTTATGAAAATAAAAAAGACATCCATCAAAGGTATTTTAGTAACTCAACTTTTGATTTTTGTTCCAACTTTTAGTATTGTGTTATATTATGTTATGATATGATATGATGATTCTGTTCTAGTAGAGTATATCCCGTTCTCAATTTGAGAATAATATGAAATCGAATTTGATGATTCTCTCAATGAACTCTCATACACAATGATTAAGGATGATTTACTCTTTAGATATCAAACTCTCATACACAGTAATCAAGAAAATCTAAAGAATTGACATCCCCTAACCATTAGACTTCTATAGTAGAGAAATCTAGTAAACATTGAAACCCTTCTCATGTTCAAGTACTTATGTCACAGACTTAAAAGTAGAAAATCCTCCCTTTGGTTTGAATCGCTTGCATGAAGAATGAGCGAACAAGTAAAAGTACATGAAGATGATAGATCGATGTGAGGTCTCCTATTTATCGATTATAACTTCGACATTTTTTTTGGTTGCAGCTACGAAAAGGAATTATGCGTATCAAATCAGGAGAGCACAATATTATCATCTCCAGAAAAATGGTCCACATTCTCTTTCATGATTAGCCAAAGGGAATATGGAGAACTCTTACCTTAACTACACTTCCATCTTCAATATTGGTGTATCTTACTTTTATAGGCAAGACTATTTA
This sequence comes from Solanum lignicaule, assembly GCA_029582545.1. Lineage (NCBI taxonomy): Eukaryota > Viridiplantae > Streptophyta > Magnoliopsida > Solanales > Solanaceae > Solanum > Solanum lignicaule. The sequence goes on along the minus strand of JAJOOF010007408.1, from coordinate 10,220 downwards.
AGTAAGAAAATTGTAATGCAAGTGAAGAGTAGTGAGTCTTTAACAATAAAATATTGAAAAGTGCAAAGAAATATAGGTGAGATGCTTCACATACAGACAACATATCGGGATAACTCGAGAAATAAGAACTTTCAATTAATTGAGGACAAAGAATGGGAGCAAAAAGGAAGAATTCCTAGGTTAACACAATGGAATATATAGGAATGGTAGCTAAGAGTTCTTTAAGTTACAATCTTACTAAAAAGGTCAAGAAAGAGAAATATTAACTAACCTTAAAAATAAATTTAAGAAAATATTAATGGATAAAATAGCATTGCAAATTGCTAATATAGCGTGCTTCACGACTCTTCTTTTTCATAGCTACCACTTCTACAGGTTCATCATTCGTTAGACCATAATCGGTTAATTCATCACAAAGTTGTTTAGGTAAAATGCCAAACTTCACCATGTTCAACTCTTTCGAAAAGAGAGATTTAAATCCCTTGAACCAAGTTGTTCACGATTAGTAAAGAAAAAAACATTTCATTGAAACGGGATGGGAAAGTTCTACACACACATTAATCATTAAGTCATCAAGAGCATAGTTTTAGTTTAATAGAAATAAAATAATTTGATTTTCTTGAAACTACAAAGTTTAAATGGAAAGAGCTCAAAAATACTAGTAGGGGTGTATCAGTTCCACTTCCTTCAGAACAATCCTAAAGATATCAAGAGATAAATCAATCAATATGATATTTTAATGCTGAAATGATTATGGTGATTTATCCAGGTTTGTGGCCAAAATCCTGACGATCATCATAATTTTTTGTAAGGCAATTAGTCACAATTTATGACCAACTTTTATTAAAATCACCATAACTTGGTGCTGATGAAGTCTTGGCCAATATCAAATTAAAAGTATTGGCACCCCACAAGAATTTTTCTCTTGTTTACGACAAAACAATTATTTTTGCACTATTTTTCCTAATTAGATCTAAATTGAAATAACAACATACAAAAATTTTATTTGTGCAAATCCGTCAAAATGTTAACACACTTGAAAACCATTCATTGTGACAAAATACAATTTAGTTAACTTCGGTAGCTCACTCATCTAAATCAACTACAGTTTCATAGCTTCATTCAAAGCTTACGGGTGTCAAATGAGTGGGTTGAACTTAATCTGCATGGGTCAAGATGATTGAGTTAATAAATGGTTGAATCGTTAACTCGCCCAATGGGTACTTCTTTTGAGATGGATTGGGTCAAGACGATCTAATCAATAAGGTATCAAATAAGTGTGTTGGGCGAATTTAGGTACGTCAGTATGGATGAGTCAATAAATAAATGGCTCTCAATGCATGGATAGTTCAACGTGCTCATCGGCGCCTGATCTTGACCCTGAGATGTGGATCATCCAAGACACATTAGCATGGAGTACTCCTCAGGTTTGTACCGAGGTTTGAAACCAACATCATTCTAGAAGAATAGGTGGGGTAATTCGGGTGGCCATTAGCCCACCCAAAGGTTATTTTTGTTGAGATGGATTGGGTCAAGATAGACTAAACAATGGATACCCAAATTTGAAGTTTCACCATAACAATATAGGTTTTTTTCTTTTTGAAAATTTTCTATACAAGATTTTGACAACAAATCCATCAAAATTAAAACATGAAACAATGATCGTCTAAAATCTTGGTTTTGTTACTATCAAAATTTTAAAACAACAAAGAATCAAAATAAAATGGAAGTCCTGAAATTGTAACAAACTAAGAACGTACCTGTTTTTGCAGCATTTAACCCCATTATTCTTTGAAGTTCCGGCCAAAGGAAGAGGGAACTCACCCCCCCAATCTTCATTGGAAGTTCTTCTTTTCACTCTAAAATGAAAACAATGTTTTGGTGGGTGTACAATTTTAGTTGTGCCAAGTCTATGTTTGTGTTACGAAATTTTTCTTCAATTAGGTGCCAAGTTTAAATTGAAGTTAAGGGGAGGGGGGTGGGGGGGGGGGAGAGAGAGGGGATAATCACTATGGTTTATGCCTGAAAAGTGAACATGGAATTTTCTCTCTTTTTGTTGGGTTTTGATTTTGACTTTTTAAAGAATCAATTTCGCGAGGTAAGTTTATTTCGACCTCTTGTGAAGTCGGTTTGTTTAGATCGGCCCTTTTTTAATAGTGAACAACATATTCTATATAATCTTATAGTTCAATTTAGGAGGTAGGATGTACAAAGATCTTACCCCTACCTTTGCAGGATAAAGATGTTGTTTCTAATCAATTCACAATTCAAAGATGGGTTTATTTGGACCTCTTTTGAAGTCAGTTTTCTTAGTAGTGAACAACATATCCAATACAATCTCACAAGTGAGTTTGAGGAGGATAAGATGTACACATATTTTACCCCCATCTTTGTGTGATAAAAATGTTGTTTCTAATATAGACCCACGATTCAAAAGAAAAAGTTCAGAACATGGTTGTAAAGAAAACAATATGACAAGAAAAGAGCAATAGAGAAAACAAATTTTGATTAACTCGTAGATATTCTTTGAGTGACCAGATAGTATAGTTTTTGTCAAAAAAATAATATAAAATATTGCAGGATGATATATATTCATATGTCAAAATCAAGTAGGTTTTGTTGGTGAAATTACAAAATTACAATTGAAAATAAAATAAAGAAAATAAATTATCTTCAGGATGAGGTGTGGATATCTTGCTCTCTTTAAGGAGATTCAAGCCCGTGACAAAAATTCTTTTCACCAGCCGAGCAGTAATCCTCTTGACTTGACCCCTCTAGGATACATCACATCCCAACCACAAACTCCAACTTAGCAAACTCTGGACAAGAGTTGAGTCTAAAGCTCCATAAAAAGAACACCCCCCTTCAACTAATACAAACTTTCTTTTTTTCACTCACTTTAATGAAGTCTATATTTTCTTATACACCAAAACAAAGTAAGACCATCACTATTTATTGGGAGGAAATTCTTCCTTGCAATGAATAGGAAGATTATGGGGTAGTGAATTGGGTAGATAAATGGCTAGTGCGAGGTTGCATGAGTTACAAGGCATAAAATGGTAGAATAATGAGTGAAATAATAGAGTTTCAATGAGAAGTTATAGCCATGGCTGACCACATTCAGTCACTAAACAAAAGACATTTACTCCACCCGTTCTGCTAACACAAGAGGTTGATGCAAATCACATACCAAACAATTGTTCACAACATCAACTCAATTGTGTTAATACAATTATGTGACTTTTTTTCGTTCAAACCACAAAACTGTGAAATATTACCAGAACAACAAAACAAAAAAAAATTAACTCACCTAAAACTCACCTAGAAACTCGACCACCTTCTAGTAGGCTTCACTCATTATTCCCAAAATATTCTCATTTTTTCTTTGTCGTTCTTCTTTGTTGCCCTTTGCAATCATAATCCGGATCATTCTTGAATTCGCAAGCCAGCTTATTTCTCACTCTCGCAGTCTTTCTGACCGATGACTCACCTTCTTGAGCTTTATTACGTGCATTATATGCTCTTTTCTCTATTTTTTGTGTGGCCAACATTGGGTTACTTGCTGCAAGTAATCCACACACAATTTCACGACAAAATAAGGATTTTTACCCATTTCTCTCACAATAATGTCTCTGAGTTCAAGCGCGACAGTATATTGAAGAGTTTCATTTGGGTAATAAACAATGGCATTGTTGAAAATCAATAATAGATCTCTAAAGAAGCTGTCGATTTCCAAGACCGAATAAACATTTTGTTCTAACTTGTTTTGAATAATCTGTAAATCCATATGCTGCTTAATTTGTTTAAAATAATATAGATCTTCCTGAAAAAATATAACTATTAGCACTAATAAGGAATATATAATCCATGTTTTATGATCCTTATACTATAAATTTGACCTCACAATGTGTTTAAAAAGAAAAAAAATAACTTTTGGTATTAAACATGTCAGATACTCCTTTCTTTCCGATTTTATGTAACACCATTTTATTATCAATCTTGTTAAATATAAATGACATGATTCTATATTTGAAAAGAATCGAGCCATAAATTTCCATTTTACCATTAGTGAGAAGTTTTATAGTCACATAAATATTACAAAGTATTTAAGACCATAAGTTTCAAAATTCTTTGTTTTGTGTTGAGTCCAATTAAACATGTCCATAAATATAAAAAATCGTGAAGTTTAAAGTTAATCATGTTTCAATTAAGAAAATACTATTTTTTTTCATAATAGAACAAAGAGGAAAGAACCTCACATGAAATAGAAGAAATGAAGTATTCTTTTTAATTATCAAAGTTTTAGTTCGAAATTAAAGTACAAATATAAAGTTAACAAACCACAACATAAAGATTAGCAATTTATTTACCTGACTGGGAAGTCGAGATTCAAAAAGACAACAATGTTTGTGAGATCTCACCACATCAAGGATTTTTATGAACTCTTGATTAATATTCTCCATTTTTTCATTAGATTTGTCATCACTTTTTTCCTCATTTAACTTTATTCTTTCTTCAGCTTCCTGTTTGAAAATATTCGGAGATTTTTCCCTACATAAACATAGCATAAATAAGGATATCAGTAATCAAATTACTTTTTTTGCTATCAAACTTATAATAAAAATACAGATATATATAATTTCACCCTCATATGACTATTAGTGAAAATTATAAACACTTAGATAGAAACCATCGAGAAGAATAGAATATGCATTTGAAGAGAGATGACAAATAATCTTACAGACTTTTTGATAAAGATCATAACATACAAAGAATGACTAGCTGGAAAATCTTAGTAGCTCTATTGGTTGACTAACTAAAATTTCAATTTATTGATGAGGGTTCGACTCCTATCATGTAATGCTCTCCTCCATTTTCCCTAAAACCAATTTTATTTTATTTTATAAAAATAAATAAGAATTTCTAGTTTGGAAAGACGCCATCAATAATATAATGTTTTTTCTGTTGGAACATTTAAGCAATTTGACTTATCAAAAACATATTTTTTTTCCTTTTTAGTTTTTCTTTTCAGTGCCCCAAAAAATTAATTTACAAACATAAATTTGGACAATAAAAGTAGCCAAAACTAATGAATAATTATATGAGGCCAATTATCAAAGCTAACAATCATTAGTGATTTTTATAAGAAAAACATGAATTATCTACGAAATTCATTGTTAAAAAGTATATAGGTAATAATATTGTTTGACAATTTTTTTCTAAACATATTAACAATGGAGTTTTGATGTTTAATGATAGTGATTATTCTTTTCTCTTCCTTTTTTGTAATGATAAAATTGGAATCAAGAATATTTTATTTGAAAAATTAGTGACCAATTAGTGATGCTTTATTTGTACCCTAACTCCTAATCCATAGAAAAATATATATCTTTGAATGTATTTTGTATCTCCTAGATAATTTTGTTTTTGTAAAAACCATCATATAAATGTGGTTCAAACAAAAAAAATAGTGAAAACCCATAATTCTTCAAACATCACAAGTAAAAAATAATCAAAAAGGAAAAAACAAGGATTTATGAAAAAGATATATCATACTGAAGTGGAGTATCCATTAGTTTGACTTGCTCTGTCCAATAATCTCTATATGTCTTTGTAAGTTTATCTGCCATCAGCTTTATGAATCCACTCTCATCATCTTCTTCTTCAGTAAAATCTGTTTGATATAGACTCTTAAAACACTCTTTTAAACTTTCGTACTTGACCTGACATTCCACGGACGAAATTGAAGAATACATCGATGTCGATCAGAAATGGAATTTGAGAATTCAGCAGCCACCATTTCCCAATTTTCTAATCCATGGCATCGCAGTGAATATGCCAACACCATATCTTCTTCAACCTTCTCCATGTTGAAAGAAAAGTTCTAGTGTTTTTCTAGAGGAACTAAATCACTTGGTGAATTATAATACAATGTTTTCTCTTCTTAAAATGGGCTTACCTTGCATTAATGAGTAGTTTCTAGATTTGGTAAAAGTCTTATTTTGGTCAAATATGAATTGAATGAATCAAGACCAGCTAATGCAAATGTGGCAAAAAGAAATAAGTTATATTCATTTTTCATAAAATAACATATTTTATTTTTTTTAACGATATTAGTGTTTTGTTATGAATTTTTTTTCCAAGTTGAATTTGGAAATTTTACTCACTTCTTTTTCTTATAAAAATAGAGAGGAGTGACCCCTTTACAAAACACTATTGATATCGGCCTACCGCTCTAAACCTGAAGAAATCTCTATTGATTTGTCCAGAATCAGACTAGGAACAACCATATATTGAGAAGAATCTGAATATACTAAATGGTTACCATGACCTTAAAACCTCTAACAGCAACCCTGAGAAGTTTGACTCGAGTTCTAGGAGCCTTGATCAAAATAACTTCCCCCGGACGCTTGAATAGCTGCATGAACAGGTCTACTAGATCAAGGATGAAAACCCCTCCTTGAAGATCCTCTACCTTCTTAAATGAGGTAGTACTAAAATAACAAGAAGTTCAAGACCTCTTGTCCATCAAATCCCTAAACACCTTGTGGCGCATATGTCAGGACCCAAATTCTCAAGCCATGATGACACCTACTATAACCCACCAGTAGGTAATCCAACCCATAACCCAGAATAACAAGTAACGAGTATAAGCGTAAAAACAAGCAGAAGCAACAATTTAACAAAAGAACAAGACAATAAGCGGAAGCAAGGTAAAAATATATACATAAGATTCTTCTAGAACCTGGAAGTCACAAGTACAGAGTTGTTTTAACAAAATATTACAAGTCCCAAAAGTGGACCAAAATACAAGCTTGTCTCGAAAAACAAAAGAGTAGCTATACAAATTATAGAAGGATACAGGTAAGTCCTAGACGCCAAGTGCTCACCCTCGCCTCCGATTACCCGCTGCAACAAGGTCAAATGATCACTGTTGGTAGCTGGTACTAGGACCTACATCACAAACAAATGCAGAGTGTAGCATGAGTACCAAAAATATAGGTACTCAATAGGTATTATAGGCCGACTGAGCAAGAAAGGTAAAGACAATATGAAAAGATAGAATCTAGACACAAACAGAGGTGAAAGAGGAATTTAAAGAAAAGCACATGAGTGTACTAAAATATAAAGAACTAAGTATAACTAAACTAAACCTAACTAACCCATAAACCCAAAAGGTACACAAAATATCCCGAGCAGACCCCGTAAGCCCGACAGGTACACAAAATAGCTAAACTACTAAGAAAGAAGTACGCTGAGTCCAGATCCAAAAAGCATAAGATGGGCCTCTAAACCTCATAAAATAATGATGAGGCTGCCCCATCAAGCCAATAAACTCCCAGGGGTACCTGCCCAGCTAGCAAGAGTAAACCCAGGGGCCGCCCAGCCAAACAGTAAACTCCCAGAGGCACCCATCTAGCTAGGAAGAGTAAACCCAAGGGCATCAACAAGATCATTGAAGAAACTCATAACAACCATGAACAATACCAATTTGGGATGATGTCCACTCCCTGAAAAACGCTCCAAGATCAAACAAACTCCAACACATAATCGTCCAATAAAGCACGAAACCTCAAATATTGCAACGAGGATAGAATGAGAGAAGAAGGATAAAAGGTCGTCAAATCTGGGAAGACACCTAAACTAAGACTCATCGGGTCAGACTAATGTCTTCTACACTAGTCTACAAGGAACAAAGTTATCTGAATCGACTCGGAGATGAAACAAGGCCTGAAAGGCTACACATATCACAAGTCTATGGAAATCCCTTGTCTAGGCCTAGACTAAGTCCAAAGCATTATCAAATATACAACAACAACAACAACACACTAGGCAAACCACAAGATAAGGATTATCACATAACCCCAACTAGCATGCTCCTAATCTTGAGAAATACCGAATCAAGCCTAAAACACAGTTTCTAAGCAATGTAGTAAGAATAACTCGGTACCTGCCCCCAATTCACTCAAATCAACATGAATTTACATATTCAAGCTCAATCTAGGAGAAGGAAAGTCGTAGCCTACCTTTAGGCTAACCGTGCGCGCTCCAAATCAAGTATTTGTAGCTTTTCCTTTATGAATGGCCTCAGAATGATGCCACACTACCAAAAATAGTATCACAGTGTTAATACGGTCGTGAAGACACCAAAAACACATAAAACAAAGACGAACCAATTTTGGAGTCCAGATGGGAATCCTTAGACCCACACTGGAATTTCCAAAAATGACTTCGTCAAAGGGTCCAATTCAGTACCCCAAACTTGTGTCCTCAAATGGAACACAATTCAGGGCTCGGAACAACTTGAATTCAACACATGCAAATACATCACCAATAAAGAGAAAACAATAGCCATGGCAGCCCACAAAACACAATTTTTACCTCAAACTGAGAGTCCACCATGCTCCCCGATCACTAAAATGTGTAGTCCCAAGCTTACTGAACACAACCAACTTTAAACCACCCAATTCGGAGCTATATTGAGGGAGAAATCGCATGAACAAGTTAAGGAACAAAGTTGATCCCATATCATTTTTTTAAGACCACACAAGTGCTTCTTAAGCGACCACCAAAGTCGCTAAAAGAGACAGGTCAACAAGAGGTGGGTCTTGCTTTTGTGAGTCCCTTGTCGCTAAAGTCACGATCGCTTAAAGGCTCAAATCCATGTCATAACTCCAAAACTGAAAATGGCAACACATTTAGACCAAATTTCATATTGTAGAGCTGATAGAACTGATGGAATTTCATTTCAATACTCATAGCTTCAGTTATTACAAAAAAACCACTTTTGTCAACTTTAACTCTCCAAAACTCTGAAACTTCCAAAAAAATCACAGGTTTCCAATCAAATTTCAAAAACGACTTCATAAACCGATCAAACATGACTCAGGGAAACTATTGAAAGTGGTAAAATGGTAATTTTCTAAAAATTTCCAAAAATGACATTCAAAGTCATTACATCTCGTTATCTCTTGCCATGGTAGCACATATTCTCAGCATATATGAGAGAGTAGAAAAAGGAATCTTAGTAACCAATGGAATCAAGTACGCACAATAAGAAAGAAAGAATGGAATTCTCCTAAAGTCCTATAGCCTCTTTAAGATAGATACAGAGGCGGCTCGACGGTGTTTAAAAAAAGACATGTGCCTTAGGCCCCAAAATTTAAGGGGCCTCATTTTTAATAATAATAGGTTATAAGTTATTATTATTTTAACAAATATTGAAAACTATTCGTAGAAAAAGTAAATTTTCATGAAAAATGAAGGAATTATTAGAAGAAATTTGACATATTTGGAGTACTATATCTCATGAAAAATAATTTAAAATAAGAATGGTTATATTATCAATTGAAAACTAGAACAAATCAATTATATAAAAGTTATTAACAGTTTAAGCTTAAGGGCCCGTTTGATTTTTGCTTTAGGCCACTAATATGCTTGAGCCGCCCCTGGTCATAGATAAAAGACATCTCGACACCGATTTGCAATACTTTACTAGAATCTTCTTGTACTTGTGAGACTAATGAACTTTGTGCTCTGACACCAAATTTTCATTGCCCGAAATCAGGAAACTGATGACACCTTGCTCAACCACGCAAAAAGGTGAGCCAACCCAAACAACTCAATCCAAACACGAAACATAAATATATGAAAGGTAAAAATTTAAGTCAATAAGCAACTCCTTTTATAAAATATTTAAAGAAATGTGGAAAGTCCATACAAAACCATCCAAAACTAGGGGTGTACATGACCGGGTTGGTTCGTATTTTTCAAATATCAAACCAAACCATTTGTGTAAAAATTTTAAATTTATAAACCAAACCAAACTAATAAAATTCGGATTTTTTCGGGTTTTTCAACCTCGGGTTGGTTCGGGTTTTTCAAATACCAAACCAAACCATTGTGTCGAATTTTAAAATTTATAAATCAAACCAAACTAATAAACCTCGGATTTTTTCGGTAAAGTTTGCATACAAACATATAATTAACTTGTGCTCCAAATATTTCTTTAGTCCAACCAAAATACTATTATCTAAGTTGTTTCTTAAGAAAATAACACAAAATATGAGATGAGTACTGATGACACTAAAATATTAAATAAAAAATAATAATGAAATCATCATATAAAATAAATATTGCAAAGTCATAATGAAAATGATCATAATTTGAAAGTACTAAATCATGCTAAAATAAGTTTAATAAGTATTAGTTACATTACT
>JAJOOF010007407.1:0-20995 GCA_029582545.1 Solanum lignicaule | reverse complement strand
AATCTATGTAAGCACGAATTTAATACATGTTATTTTTTCAATCTCAATTATGTGACATAATTGGAATTCAAAAAATTATGATTTTTGAATATTGAAAGTTATTAATTATTGTGATTTAGAGTTATATATATATATATATATATATATATATATATATACTGCTCAATCAGCTTGCACTTATAGACTTTAATTTCTCTCACTGACTTTTCCTATTATATTTTTAGTATACAAAATATATATTGGCGTATTTTGACCATTTTGAATTCCACATACAACAACATTGTTGGAGTCAGTGGGACATGTTGACCCTTTAGACTTCTCATACATTCTAGAATTAATGATATTTATGCATCTAACAACCCTTTAATTTATTAATTCCTCTTCTTCTTCATCTTATATTTTTTTAAAGAAATATATATTATGAATCTTCATTTCTTCTTCTTGGTATGAACATTTAAGATACAAAATTGCTCCTTTGTTTCATTTATTTAAGGGATAAGGCATAAGTACCCCTAGATTATGACTGAAATTTTAGAGATATACCTTAACTAAACTAAGGTCCTATTACCCTCCTGAACTCATTTTTTATATAATTGTGTACACCTTTTGGCTTATGTGGCACACTCTGTGACTCTACGCAGTTCAAGCACGTGGGAGATAATTGTACGCCACGTAAGCCAAAAAGGTGTACAAAATTACAAAAAAAATGTGTTCAGAGTGGTAATAGGACCTTAGTTTAGTTAAAGTGTGTCTCTAAGATTTCGGTAATAGTCTAGGGATACTTGTACCTTTTCCCTTTATTTAAGTTAAACAATTAACTATCAATTTAGCTTTCACACAATCATGTTAAATGTACGTACCTAGAACATGGACAGATAAATGTCAATGATAATTAAGTCTAATTGGATAACTAAGAAAATAAAAAAGTAAATACCATATTGTATGCAGTACATACAAATACATTAATAATGTACAAATTTTACAATTTTACTACTCAATTTCAATTGGCTTGTTTATGACTTAATGTTTCTTTTTTAATCTGTTTATTATCTTTTTCCTTTTTTGACAATTCTTTAAATTTAATTTTTCATATGACATATTTAAAACAACAAAATTAAATGATATTTTAGTAAATTCTACTTATATTTAGTTTAAAACTACAAGATTTAAACATCTTTCTTACTTTCATAAATTTGTGTCAAGTCAAAACCAGACAAACAAATTGAAATGAAGAAAATATATATTTTAATCCATCAACTATTACTAATAGTACTTTTTGATGATTTTAGGGCTTATTATAGATGCACCCATCAAAAGCTATATCATTGTCCAGCCAAGAAACAAGTCCAGCGCCTTGATAATGATCCTTACGTATTTGAAGTAACATACCGATCTCAACACACTTGCTATATGTCCGCCACAGCTCCCACCGTGCCTCCTCCGTCCGTGGAAGAGATAACTCATCAAACCACCACAACCCTTCCATCGGCGCCATTAATATTGGTGCCACCAACTTCAGCCTCCTTAAGCGGGCATTGGCTCTCCATGGATATTAAGCCACAAGGAGATCAAGCTGGCACAAGCTACACTACTACATTTGACATACAAAGGTACGTACGTCAACATATTCAGAATTTAAATTTAATGAGTTCATAATATTCATTTCTTAAAAATAAAAATAGTTCAGAACTCATTAAGTTTAACATATGTACTACTTGTTTAATTTTATCCGTATTAAATATGAGCCGATCAAATATTTTATTTATTTTTGTCTAATCCATTTTTGACCCGTCAATATCCGATGAGACCCGCTTAGCTATATGTCAATACTAAATTGGATCCGCCACTAATTGTTGAGAATATAATTAAATAATAAAAGTTTATTTTTTCTAACAGCTTAAGCTTTTAGATGAGATGGTTACACACTTCAATACTAATACTATACATACGTGTTTGTACAGGGATTTTGGGCATGGTAGTGTTGGTTCACTAGCTAGCCTGGTGACGGCTGGTGTGGGCGGAGGAGGAGGTGTAGGGCCCTCCGGTGGTAGATTTGGAAGAGAAGTTGATTACCAGCCGGTGGTAGATATGGCGGACGCCATGTTTAATTCAGGGAGTAGCAGCAATACTAGCATGGACAAAATATTTTCTTCTATTGATGACAAATGGGACACGGCAGAAAAGAAAGAATAGTTCATATATAGATAGTTGATTTATTAAACATGACGATACTATCGAATTAATATATTGTTCATGAGGAACATAGGTTAACTAATTAATTGATTGTCAATAAACTATTCCTGACCGTGTATTAGTCATGATCACAAGATTGTGAAATACCAACAGGGTTTATTAACTTGTCTAGTTTTTGGAAAAAGGTACAAGTATCCCTAGATTATGACCGAAATCCCAGAGACACACCTTAACTAAACTAAAGTCCTATTACCCCCTAACCCATTTTTTTTGTAATTTTGTGCACCTTTTTGACTTACGTGGCATCCAAATATCTCCCACACCTCAATTGCGTGGAGTCACGGAGTGTGCCATGTAAGACAAAAGGTGTACAAAATTACAAAAAAAATAAGTTCAGGGGGTAATAGAACCTTAGTTTAGTTAAGGTGTGTCTCTGGAATTTCGATCATAGTCTAGGGGTACTTGTACCTTATCCCCTAGTTCAATTTCAGTATAGTGCCATTTTATTCCAGTGTAATTTTTTTGTTTATTCAGATTTTGTACCAGTCCAAAGTTGTTCAATTTGATTACATAATGTAAATTTTTCTTTGTTACTGACGATTTTCTAATAAAGCACCTAGGTTCGTCACTGGTGGGTTTGACCAAAGTAAGCCATTATTAAAATCAATTCACCAAAATAATACGTTTTTTTAAAATTTTACAAAACTAGTATAAATGTAGTTCTCAGTAACGTTTTACGTTATATTTTATTCAAAAAATTCAATAACAAAAAGACAAAAAATTAGACATAAAACGTTATTGTCAGTAACGTTTTATAATTTGTTACTCTGAGGCATGTTTTACAGCTAAAACGTGACTCACAGTAACGTTTTTCTGGAATGACTTAAAATTAAAATTCAATCTTGTACCTGCCTCATTCAACTTTATTAAACTTTCCACTATTAAAATGAATATATATATATATATATATATATATATATATATTACACATATATTCACTAATATATAATTTTCTCTTTTCATACATAGATAATACTTTTGCAAGGAAAATAAGATGTGGGAGGGCTTTACTACAATATCAATTAATTCCTTTGTCTCTTCTATTATGATGTAGTCATTATGTTTTTTTTAATAGTTGTTTTGCTTACTATTATTACATCAATTTTTAATTCAATAGCTTCTTTATTGATAGTCTAATATTTAATAATCATAAGAAACCGATTTATCTAATAATTGGAAGGGATGCTATCTTAGGCTAGAAGAAGATCTCTCGTATGATTTATTTACAAATTTTGAAATTGAAATGATACAAGACAAGCTCCAATTTGTGCAAAGTCTTCCACACTTTTTTTTCCTTTAGTTTAAAAAAGTATTGTCTATGTATGAAAAGAGAAAGAAAAGAGAAAATCATATATATTTCAAATGAAGATATGTACAAAATATATCTATCCATTTTAATAGTGGAAATTTGAATAATGAATGCGGCATGTACAAGATTGAATTTCAATTTTCACCATTCCACAAAAACGTTATTGTGAGTCACGTTTTAACTCTAAAACGTGCTTCAGAGTAACGAATTATAAAACGATACTGACAATAACGTTTTATATCTTTTTACTCTGTAAGATTTTTGTCTTTTTTGTTATTGAATTTTTTTGAATAAAATATAACCTAAAACGTTACTGAGAACTACGTTTATACTAGTTTTGTAAATTTTCAAAAAAACGTATTATTTTGGTGAATTAGTTTTATAATGGCTTACTTTGGTAAAAAATTCTTCGTCACTGTGTTCAGACTCTAGACAACAAATTCAATTTTGAATGAATAAAAATTGGAGAAGTTTACGCGATGATATCACTTGTTTTGTCCACACTTAGGAAAAATTACATAACTAAGCAAACTTAGTTAGTATATATACTGACCCAACTATAGTTTTAAAAAAAATACACAATCCAATGAACTTTCCCCTCTCCCGCTTGCCACTCTCCTTACTCTCTCTTCCCTCTCTCCCTCTCTCGCTTTACAGAGGGACTATATGACACATTTTCTTCTTTCTCTATCAATTTCTTCCCCTAATTTCGGTAACCCTACATTACAAATTCACGAGACCAAGCTTCAGCAACGCGCCTTTTATCAATGCATCTAGAAAAAAAATGAAACTCTATTTTCTTAGTCAAAAGATTGCATCTCATTCATCTTTAGAATCCAAAAAGATACAAGTGAAAGTGATCGGGTCGGAGCCATTGTAATGACCCAGTCGGTCATTTTCAGAAAATTTTGTGAATTGACTGCTTGGCCCCTCCCGATATTGACCCCGAGTCTTTTAGGATTGAGTTTTGAAAGTTGGGTTTGAACTTTGAGTTGAAGTTGAGAATTTTGTAAGTTTGAGTTTGAAAGGATAATGTTGTTGAGTAAGTGCTTTTTGGTATCTTTTGGATGTTGGAATGGGATTCTGAAGATTTCATCAGTCCCAAAATGTGAAATTTGATCTGTGAGAGTTGCTGGTTTCAGATTAGAGTCCTTTTGAGGATTTGAGGTCATAAGTTGTGAAATTGTAGAAATTTAGACTTTGGGTTGACTTTGGTCAACATTTAAGGTTTGGATGCTCGGATCGGAATTTCGAGAGTTAAGTTGGATTTGGAGGATGCTTTTAGGCCTACATGAGGTTTTGGTTGATTTTTGAGAGCTCCCGAGCTTGTTTTAGCCTTTTTAGGCATCAAGTTAGTTTCTTGTGGTTTTCACAGATGTCGAGTCAAAGAGACCTCAGATTCGTGTTTTGACGGTTCCATTGAGTCTGAAACGTGTAGTATAATTGATTTTTGTATGTGGTTTGTGTATACGGGGTTTCAAACGAATCCTGATTCAATGTTTTGAGAGGTGGCTCATGTTTCTGGTGCTCCAGTCCTCGCTCTTACGGAGGGCATTCACTTTTGTGATCTCCGCTTTAGCGAAGGCTGGCTCATAAACCGAGACTGACCTTTTGAGTGGGGTTCGCTTAAGCGGACCAGAACTCGCTTTAGCGTTGATCGCTTAAGTAAAGCCTGGTTCGTAAAAGCGAAACCCCCAGTTTTGCAGGGTTTGCTTAAGCGACATCAAATAGGATTTTTGGTCTGAAAATTTTGGGGCTTTAACCCCACTTTCCATTTTGATCTTGACAAACCCTTGGTGGCGATTTTTTAAAGGATTTCTTGTGCTAAATCATTTGGGTAAGCTTTCATGATCCTAAAACTTCATTTCCCTTTTATTATTTATGAATCCTAACATCAAAATTTGGGATTTTGATTGGTAAATGATAAGGTTTTTCAAGAACTCAAGTTCTAAACTAAAATGGAGATTGTGAACTGATTTTGGGTCTTTTCTTTTGAATGGTTCACCAATAAGTTCCTAAAACCTTGAGTAATGTTTTCAAGTATTAAATTTCAAATTCAAACCTTATTTTTAGAATTGGGTTTTGAGTAGATTGATTCATTTTTTAAAGAAATTGATGTGGGTTTTATTATTTTCGGAGATTTATTGTGAATGCTAGATTGTTATAGATTGTGTCACTTCGAAAGTGATTCGGAAGGGTAAGACTCCAATCTTGGAGTGACTATTGATTGATTTAAGGCAAGTTAGCTCCTAAACCTTGTATTCTAGTAGAATTCGTGTAATCCCTTTGTTGTTTTTGTTGGGAGTAATATGAATGAGGTGAAGGGTTAATTGTCCATTAGATAAATCTTAATGAATAAAAAGGAGTTGAATTGAAAAGGCTATGTGATGATCATGATGATGTGAATTGCCTTGTTGTGAACCTTATTGATTGATTGATGAAATGCTTGATCGCATGAATGTGGACTTGAAATACATAAATTGTTGTATCTTCTATGTGGTGTGATATTGCTTGTGTGCATTGATTATTGAACATCATGATGAGACATGTGAAAGTTATGATGCCGAGGTCATTGCTGGCAAGTGTTTATGATGCCGAGGTTATTGCCGGCAATTGTTTATGATACGAGGTCATTTCCAACGAGTGCTATTATGTCGAGGTCATTTCCGGTAAGTGTTGTGACGTCGAAGTCATTTTTAGTTAGTGAATTAATATAAAGTCGATGAGAAATGATTCCAGCTAATGATTTGCTATAAAGCTGATGGAAAATGGTTTCGGTGAGAGATTTATTATTGCGATTTGATGCATTTTGATGCTTATGTGTGACTTATTTGTTAATCATGGTTGATGCACTTGTTGTATTTGATTGATCTACTTGACATTGAGATTGGCTTACTTGATTCGTTTGGTTGTTGATTTGTGACTATTGAACTGTGAATGTTGGACCTAGCGAGCCGTGTATTTTAGAACTATTAGGTTGAGTTGATTTCTGTGCAGGTTGTAGTTTGAAGATGTTCGGTTGATGTGTAAGGGGTATTCGATTTCTAGCTAGATGCTTTGTTTAGTAGGTTGTTTGTTGGGTACCGTGTTGTTGGTGTACTCACCCCTTGCTTTTACACTTTTGTAGGATCCTAGCCCAGACCCTGTGATCTTCTTTAGTTTTGAGGCTAGTCAAGGACTTTGAGAGGTAGTTGTTTTTCATCCCGGCGGTTCCTCTTGCTCCTTTACTTTACACTTTATTGTATTTGAGAAACAAAGACTTAGACTTGTACTTATCTTGTTCTTGCTTTTTATTTTCGCTTTTCTTTCATTTTTATTAGGTTGAGGTTGACTTGTCTAGGTGGGAATAGACATGTGTCATCACGTTCATTTTTGGGTTGTGACAACCACCATTAGAGGTCAAATTTTGATTTTATATATATATATATATATATATATATATATATATATATATCACAAGTATTGTCACATCTTGATACAAGTTGAAAGTTTAGTCTAGTGGTTAAGGAGTTGTGAAAATTCGTTGAGATTACATGTTCAAGCCCTTGTTGCCTCATATTTAATTTTTTTTACTGCAATCATTAACACCCCTTAATAAAAATTCATGTTCCCTACTTGTAACACATCGGAAGTGTAAATGTGAATGAAAGTTGAGAAGTTACAGAAAAGTTCTAGTGCACTGGTTTCACGAACCCTTTGTACGGATCACATAAAGATGTACGACTCATGGATGCCCAGTCGTGGTTTGCCTTCAGAAATTTGATGTTTTAGTAAGTGGGATGTACCGCCGACTAGTACGGACCATAGAGAAAAAGACATGTCGTGGTTCAGTCTCGTGGACTTTAGTTTCAGAACCTAGGGATTTTAGTACTTTGGGTCTAGGGACGGTAGTGTACGGGTTGTACAACGTGCTACGACTCGTGGTTGGTCGATCGTGATTCTTGATCAGAGAAATGGGGTTTTAGGAGTTTGGACTAGAGACGGACGGCATGGTTCGTAAAGCACTGTATGGACCATACATGAGGTCCATAGAATGAATTCATCAATTATTTCTCAGGGTTAGTTGGGTCTTTTTCTACTTTTTAATTTTTAAACTATGTCATTTTGTGGTTATTTGGAAGATTCTAAAGGATTCCTAAGGCTTAAACCCTCCCCATTCATTCTCATTCTATCAAAACCCTCAAGTCTTTTTCTCCAAGTCTCTCTCTCAAAACCGTCAAGGTGATTCAAAGATTCATAAATAGAGCTTAAAATCTTCCAGATTTCAAACTATGATTTCATCAAGGTATGTGGGAAATTCATCAATAGGTTCCTATTCACCCATTGAATCCCAAAGAAACCTAAATTTCTACTTATGACTCCAACATAATTTCTAGGGTTTTCGTGGGTGCAATTAAAGTAAAGTTTTCTCTCCATGAATAATCTTATTATTCATGATTTGATCATATTTTAATGTTTTCAATGATATTTTCATGAACCTATGTCATATGAGTATTTTATGATATGATTCAAAGATATGTTCATATGCATGTTTGATGTTATGAAATGATTCAAAGCTATGTTCATATGCATGTTTGATGTTATGAAATGATTTATGAATTAATGATGATTTAGATTAAGTATCAATCTGTTTTATGAAAATTAAGGCTTCCGATTGAAGTACCACCTATGATGAAAAAATGATATGATTTGGCCACTTTCGATTGAAGTACCTTTTTACTATGAAAAAATTATCACGAATTAGATGCTTTCGATTAAAGTGTCTCTTATGAAAATGTCATAAAATCATGATTTTAAATGAATTATTTTTATGAGATTTTATGAATGATTTGGTATATTACTAGATTCTTATCATTTTAAAGATTATGAATATGATTGTGCTTATGCATGTTTTCCGATGGGAGTTTACTTAGCACTGAGTTGGACTAGTGGCAATTCCCAAAACTATGTGCCATGTAGGTATATCTCAATTGGACAATAGCTAGTGGATCCACTTTCACTTATGATTATGGTACCTATCTTGGCAAGTAAAATATTCTCTTTTTGGTGTTAGAGTAGTACACTGAAATCTATATTATAACTCACATGATTTATGTCGGTTAACGATATCTCCCACAAAGTTTTATGACTTCTTCAAAAACTTATGTTATGATTTTGATTTAAAGAAGAATATATGACCTTGTAATATGTTTTTATGAAATTATATAATCAGATATACGATGTATTTACTTGGTCATTGCATTATCATGTTTTCAGGCTTATCATGCTATCTTGTTATACTTATGCATCCTTCCTCATATTCAGCACATTCTAAGTACCGACCGTATACATCTCTTGTGCCTATATTGTTTTATAATATAGGTTCTGACCCACATCACTTAGGTTGCGGTTAGTATTGGATCCGATCAGTTTTTCTTGGACTGATGAGTTATCATGGTACGAGGGAATGCCACATATATTTCCTTTTATATCATTCAGGCTTACTTTCATTTTCAGATGGTTCAAGTGACATAGGGCTTGTCCTAGTTACTATTATGTAGTAGAGGCTGGTTGTCATACATAGTATGTTTTGCATTTATGATCTTTGTACTCTAATTTTGGTATCATATTGAGCTGAACTTTTGAGACTTATATTCCGCTTTCATGATTCTTTTAGTTATGTTGTTATCTTAGTGTCATGATATGCCATGCGGTTTGTTTAGAGTCTTTCGGGATTCTATTCACCATGTCACATCTAGGGATAGTCTTGAGTTGTCACAAACTTGGTATTCAAAGCATCGGGTTCAAGTGTCTTAGGGTGTCTAACAAATCGCTTTAGTCAAGTCTTGTTCATGAGTGTGAAGCGCTCTATATTTATGGATATGAGGCTATGAGATGTTTAAGAAACTTCACTTCTGGAATACTCCTAAAGTCATGCAATAGAGTTGAACTCTATGAGGTTTCCTTCTAACTCATGTCCTATGCGTTTCAGAACGATGCCTCCAAGAAGAGATCTAGTGAGAAGAAACTTGAATGTGGAACTAGAAGCTCCACAAGCTCTGATTAGCCCTTTGGCCGAGCAAGTCACTCATGTGGAATTTAGGGCTACTTTCCAAGTGCTTTCCCAAGCTATATGACTGCTCAAGCTAACCGTAAAATTGTAGCTTCCGTGAACCAAAATGTGGGAATGACTATGACTAGGATTCGAAACTTCACTCGGATGAATCCTCTAAAATTCCATGGTTTTAAGGTGGATGAGGATCCACAAGAGTTTGTTGAGGGGATTCAAAAGATTGTTGATATTATGGATTTAGTGCTGGTTGAGAAAGGGGACTTGGCCGCGTATCAATTGAAATTGATTGTTTAAGTGTGGTTCAACCAAGGGAAGGAAGAAAGGGGTATTGATGTGGGTCCTTTGAATTGGGACAAGTTCAATGGCCCTTTTCTAGATCGATTTTCCCATCTTGAGATAAGAGAGGCTAAGATAAGAGAGTTCATTAACTTAAGGCAAGACATTATGAGTGTGAAGGAATATACTTTGAAACTTACTCAACTCTCCAAGTATGCTCCAACTATGGTGGTCGACTCTAATAGCTCGGATGAGCAAGTTTGTTTCTAATGTCTCAAAAAATGATGGTAAAAGAATCTAAAACCTTCATGTTGATTAAAAAGATAGATATTTCTAGATTGATGATGCAAACTCAATAAATTTAGGAAGGGAAGTTAAATGTCACGCCCTGAAGCTACCCCTAGGACGCGGACACGAGACCTAGGATCACGAGTGACCCTAAGCTAACCCTGCTGGCATATCATAAGAATACTAAATAAACTGAATTAGGAAAGTACTGTGCGGAAGCTAAATCATAAGATAAACTGAAATGATGGGGAATACCCATTTAAGCTTGAATCTATATAAAACTAAGAAGAGTTTAAGCTACTGAAATAAAACTCAAAAGCTAAAACTGAATCTAACTATGTCTGAAATAAGCCTCTAACTGACTAGAAGTTTTGGGATAGGCCCCAGCTAAATCTAGCAAAACTGAAACTAAAGACCAAAAATAGATAAGAAACATGTATGTCGTCCTCGGAGAATGAGGACTCACTACTGATGCTGCTGAGCTGAAGATCGGGAACAGATCTTTGCGTGATCTGAATGCTGAGGACCTGAACCTACATCACCAGAAGATGTAGCGTAAAGTATGTGTCAATACTTGAAAGGTACTGAGCATGCAAGATAGAATAAATCTGAATAAAATACATAACTGAACAAAGCATATAACTGAGAAATGACATGAGATAAGCATAATACTATACTGAAAATACTGAACATGAACTAACTGAATGCAATGACCAAGTTTATAACATGTTGAAACTGAAATCTAAACTGTAACTGATAACATGGTCAATGCAATAAAATGTGACTATGGGAGCTACTAATGATCGACATAAAACCACATGATCTAAATGTAGAGTCCGATGTATACTCCCCATCAAGAAGACCTAATATACCCTGCCAGAGGTATAGAGGTATGACTGGCGTGATCACTAAAATGTAATGCCCACAGAGGGGATTTATAAACCTACAGGGGCACGTAGTTCTGGGACTATTCGGGTACGCTAAATCCTAGTCCATTTGGTCTAAGCCTACTCCCAATTAGAATGTATATAAGCAATATTATGACTGAAATGCTGAAGTACTGGATAGCTCAATTACTAACATGCAAACTCTGAGAATGCAACAATTATAACTGATAATGTGACATTCGTAAACTGAAGCACGTATATCTGAAATAACTGACCTAGCATGTATAACTCATGAACTAAAAGAACTACATAGCTAGGGTTCTGAATATCACACAAGAAACTAAGCAACAATATGATAATCTAATTTGGATCATTCTAGCAGCTAAAACCCAACAATTTCTAACAATCAAGAAACCCTAGGTCTAGATAATATTAAGGGAATCAAGATTCTGACTGAAATCTAGGGACCTAATGGGTGAAAGGAACCCACTAGTGAAATCCCACATACCTGGTGATACAATCTACGGAGAAATCCTTCGATTTCAGGGATGGAACTGAAGAAAACCTGTTGCGTTCTTGGACTAGGGCTTCGTCGACTCTTTCTCCTACTTTTCGTTCAACTTGATGAATTTTTGGAGAATGAATTGACTAGGGTAAGTTCTAATTAAGTTGCTAGGCTTAAACTGACCAAAACTGCGTAGTTTAGGGGTTAAACGGCGTAGTTTAGGAGTCCAACACATAAGGGAAAGGACCAAAACGACCCTAACTTAATTCCGGCGAAGCCCATCCATGAAAGGAACAACGGTCAGTCGTTTGACCTACCGGCCGTTGTTTGGGTCCGTCGGTCAAGTCTGCCCGATAGGGCTTCACTAAAACGAGCATAACAATTTACTCGAAGATAGGATTTTAGCAAACTCGGCGGCGTTGGAAAGAGGATTCAATTATCTATCATTAGGTGGGTAATGGTCCACCTAATTCTTTTTGTACTAATAGTGATGACCATTTGAAGGTGATCCATCCATAATTTCCCTCTAACTGGCTGCTGACCCTCACCTACGGTCCAACCACGGACCGTACTGGTCGACCGTGGATGGAATCAGAGAATATTAAGACTCTGGCCTTAACGACGGAACCCCACCTACGGTCCGTGGTCCTACCTATGGTCTATGGGTGGTTCCGTTGGTACTGGCACCAGATTTTCTGAAAACTAGGATTTTCTTCGTTTTGAGATCTGATGTGTTACAATATCTCCCCTTTGGGAACATTCGTCCTCGAATGAAGTCTAAACTAGCTGGGTATGGAGGGAAGGATCTACAATCCCTATCACTACGTACTAAAAACTGATATATGACTGAACTGAGTTCCAAGAACATGCAAATATACTGAAAATGCAAGAACAACTGAAGGAATATGGTACTAAGACTGAATTTAAGCATGCATAAACTTTGAGACCGGAGAGGAAACTATTATCTCAAGCTTAAACGGATTTGTAAGGAAAGAGATGAGGATACTTGGCTTTCATGGTTGCTTCTGCTTCCCAAGTAGCTCCCTCTACGGACTAACTCCTCTTAGATTGTCAAATCTTATCACTACCTTCCTAGGTGATACTTTCAAGAAAACCCAATCATCAACTTGGAACTCTAATTCCCTTCTTCTTACATCTGCATAGGGCTTCTGGAGATTTTGGGCTATCTTAAGTCTATCTCTAATGAGTTGCACTTTCTCCATAGCATCATGGACTGAATTTGGCACTATCAGGGCTGCTTCACCTACTTCAAACTAACCAACTGGGGATCTACATCTACGCCTATACAATGCCTTATAAGGGGACATCTGAATGCTGGAATGGTAGCTATTATTGTAGGCAAACTATATAAAAGGAAGTTGATCATCCCAACTACCCTTGAAATCGATCACGTAAGCTCTCAACATGTCCTCTAAGGTCTGAATGGTACGCTCTGCCTGACCATCCATATGTGTATGAAATGTTGTGCTAAGATTAACCTGAGTACCAAGACCTTGCTGAAATGATTTCAAAAAATGAGAGGTAAACTGAGGAACTCTATCTGAAATGATAGACAAAGGAACTCCATGCAACCTGACTATCTCATTAATGTAAATCTTGGCGTAGTCCTCCACCAAATCTGTAGTCTTAATAGCCTAAAAGTGCGCAGACTTAGTAACTCTGTCAACAATCATCCAAATTGAGTCATGCTGTCTGTGAGTACGTGGTAAATCTGTAATGAAGTCCATGTTGATCACTTCCCACTTCCAAGTAGGACTGTTGATCTCTTGAGTCATACCTCTTGGTTTTTGATGTTTTACCTTCACTTCCTGGCAATTAGGGCACTTAGCAACAAAATCTGCTATATCCCTTTTCATACCATTCCACCAAAAAACTTCCCGCAGATCGCAATACATCTTAGTGGCACCTGGATGAATAGAATACCTGGAATTATGGGCTTCTGCAAGAATCTGCTATCTCAACTCACCCACTTTAGGAACACATAATTGACCCTGATAGAGAAGCACATCGTCTACCCCTTGGGAGAAAACCTCAACTCTTTGCTGATGGACTGCACCCTTTAGTTGAAACAATATCGGATCACTGTCTTACTTTTCCTTAACCTCCGCTACCAATGAAGATTCTGACCCATTCTGAACTGTTACACCACCATCTGATATGCTCATAAGGCGAACTCCCAAGCGAGCAAGCTTGTGAACATATTTTGCTAGTTCTTTTCTCTCTTCATCAACATGTGCTACACTACCCATAGATAGTCTGTTTAGGGAATCTACTACTACATTGGCCTTACCAGGATGGTAATGCATACTCATATCATAATCTTTGAGGAACTCAAGTTATCTCCTCTGGCGAAGATTCAACTCTTTCTGGGTGAACACATACTGAAGGCTCTTATGGTCTTTGAACACATCTACGTGAACACCATACAAGTAATGTCTCCAAATCTTAAGGGCAAACACCACTCTTGGAAGCTCGAGGTCATGAGTCGGATAGTTATTCTCATGCACCTTAATTTGTCTAGAAGCATAAGCTATAATCTTACCTCGATGCATCAACACACAACCTAGGCCAATTCTGGATGCATCACAATATATAACATAACTGTCTGAACCATCTGGTAAAGTCAAAACAAGAGTTGTAGTCAACCTAGTTTTAAGTTCTATGAAGCTTTTCACACAATCATCTGACCACTGAAACTTAACCTTTTTCTGAGTCAACTTAGTCAATGGATGAAAATCCCTCCACGAACCTTTTGTAGCAACCCGCTAGACCCAAGAAACTTCTGATATTTGTAGGAGAGGTAGGTTTGGGCCATTGTTTCACTACATCTATTTTCTGAGAATCCACTCGGATCCCTTCGCTAGACATAATATGCTCAAGGAAAGCAACTGACTGCAACCAAAACTCACATTTGCTAAACTTAGCGAATAACTGGCGATCCTTGAGAGTCTGCAGGACAACCCTCAAATGATTCGCATGTTCTTCCTCATTCCTAGAGTAAATGAACATATCATCAATAAAGACGATAACGAACAAGTCTAAATACTGCTTGAACACTTTGTTCATCAAATTCATAAAAGCTGTAAGAGCATTGGTTAGTCCAAATGACATAACTGTAAATTCATAATGACCATACCGAGTTCTGAAGGTTGTTTTTGGAATGTCACTATCTTTGACTCTGAGCTGATGATAACCGAATCTGAGGTCTATCTTTGAGAAATGACTAGCACCCAGAAGTTGGTCAAACAAGTCATCAATCCTGTGGATATGATACTTATTCTTGATTGTGACTTTGTTCAATTGCATATAGTCAATGCACATTCTAAGAGACCCATCTTTCTTTTTCACGCACAACACTAGTGCACCCTGATGTTTGCATAATCAAGACACAACTTCCGATTCAAGTGTCTACGATCGTACAATAGTAATATAACCCAACCGAATGGGTTGGGGTCGAGTCCCAAGGGAGCGGTTTCTGAGAATTAAAAGTTAAGTGCAAATATGCTAGAGTTAACCATAACTAAAAATATTATCGAGTAAAAACATGATAAATCAAGGGGTTGACATGAATGTCAATTATCAATGGGGGTTAGTAGTGATTAACAACTAAAATAACGAAAATACAAAAATGCGAATATAGGGAGACATGATTCTTGGGATGTGATAGGAATACGGTATAAAATACACAATCGGGTAAATGTTATTGATAGTCAATTACTGAACATTTGTAACTAAGCTAGACTTTAATGGGGTAAATTCTCTCTCGTGCAACTTACCCCGAATCAACTCGACTTCTCTCGAACATCGAGTTGCCGCAATTAAGCATAGCCTCCATTTTAGCCCATTCACTCTCCCAAGCTGAATGTGTGGGAAAAGGCCTAGGATTCACTCTCTCGAGCTGAATCCACGACGACCCAATAACCACCGGCTATCGATTTAGTAGTCTTAGTTTTAAAATCTCTCTCTTAAGAAAGCCAAAAATACTAAGATGAAATCGTATTTGCAACTACAATCACATTAAGTTCAAACACAACTACTAAAATAATCACATTTAAACAGCAAATAGACTAACAATAAGCAATACCCAACAGGAAATTTAACCCATATTCACAAAATCACACTCCAAGAATTGGGGTTTTAGCTAGACATGAAAAAGAGAAAGAAATCAATACCAACCAGTGTTTCCATCAAGTGCGTACGATAGAAAATGTCTTTAAACACGTCTAGGATGAAGATTCTTGGATACCCACTTCCAATTTCTTGGAGTTGAAAACCTTCAAGCTCAAGAACAATGTCTCCCAAAAACTCTAAGAACTAAAAACTGAATATATTCTAAGTCTCAGTAATAATTCTTTACAACTTGATGCTAAGCTACAAAATTAAATAAGTATTTATAGTTTTCAAAAATTTGTGCTGCGAAGGATTAGTCGGCGCAGTTAGTCGAGATCGCCGATGCACTCGGCGATCCGCCCTTTGGTCTACTATATCGCCTTTCAGTTTTTGCCTTCAGCATCTTCGTGTTTTGGATCATTGGGAGATATAGTACTGCTTCGCGGAACTGTTCAGCGACACGCCGACTGCTCACTTTCATCGCCAAATTGATCTTTACCTTCAGGGCTCAGCACAGTGGAACTTTGGGTGAGGTTAAAGCATTCAGCGACTCGCCTAATGCATTAGGCGATCCTCAGGCCTTCTTTTCTTCGTCTTTTCAACTGTTTTTGCTCCTTTTTGCCAAGTAGTATCTATGCTTTGCCTCAAACTCCAAATACCTAAAACTTAAGGATTTACATCAGTTATTGAGACAAAATATGCATTTGAGGACACTAATTCTATTAAAATAAATCCCTAAATGAGTCCAAATTGTGGACTCATCAACACCCTCAACTTAAAATTTTGCTTGTCCTAAAGTAAAACTCAAGTTTGGCAGTTCAGAAAGGATGTCTCGAACAGTACTACACAAGACTCAATCATGAATGCACACATAAGACTCAATTTACTCATGGAAAGATCAAGTGTGCACTCAAAGTTTCAAGTTGTGACACACCATTATCAAAGAATCTCAAGCTCACTATACTTGTTTCAAATGAAAGTTCAAGCTCAATTAAAGTGTTCAAATGCCCTCACACAAGAAAAATGATTCCATATTCACACAATGGTTCACAATTTAAAGTTCCGAAATCAAATGCAACGCTCACACTCACAAAGAAGAACACGATGCATGCTTTCACCTATAGGTTTGCCCGTATTTTCCAATAGACAATTGTTTCAGCTCACTCAAGATCAAAAAGGTCTATTCATGCCTTGTAATGGGGCTGAGTACAAAGGTATGGTCATCTAGGATCAGTGACTTTCATCCTCATGAAATGTGGTGCTCACAACACTTCCTTTCCTCTTCTTTCATCATTTTGTTTAGTGCTCTTAAGTCATCACATTATTCACTTTCCATGGATTGTTTGGAAACCCCATTTATTTTGTACTTTATTCCACAACTTTTTCATTTTTTTTCTTTCTCTTTCTTTTCTTTCCTTTTTTTTTTATATGGAAGGGTTCTATTTTTCTCAAAACCATGGGTTAAAGGAGACTTTTCTTGCACTTCTTGACTTGCCTTTTCTTTTCACCACACCCCCAACTTAGGCTTTTGACCTAAGTTGGCTATTCAATCAACCACAAATCAAGAGGATTATGGGTAATGGATTTAAGAAAGGTTATGTTTTCATCAAGTTTCTTCCAAAGATGGATAAGGCTCAAGGGGTGTTCAAGAGAGATTCACACACGCTCAGAAGGTAGGTCACAAAAGAGGTATATGTCAAAAAATTTCCCGCTCTTCAAAATTTCCTAAGATCATATCAAGAGATAGCCTTACTTAGTCGACCGGACCAGCTGGGCAAATTCTAGGTGTTATCATGCATGGTTCACAGTAAGCTCATCACACAAGGCATTGACACCAAGGTCAAACAAAACTCCACACTTTCGCTAGTGTGCAACAATCATCACAAGAGACTCGATTCGCTAATTGGCTAGTCACAACGAGATGGAAAGAGTACACATATTGTCTATGCAACTTCATTTGGCCTCATCATAGCCGCACATTCATGTTTGTTCGATTATGAGCACTATTCAAGTCATTGGTATTGATCAAAACTGATACTTGAATTTGCAAAAGAATAGCCACAGTCAACACATACAAGAGGTGGCAAAAAAATTTCGAAAGGGTCAAAAATCATTTTCAATTAAAAATTAGGAGCCACAAGCTCAAACCTTCCACAAGAAGCAGTGTAACACAAATTTAGCACAAGTCCCAAATAGATAAACAAAACAAATAAGCACAAAGGTGGGCCTCACACCACCACAAATGAAAAACATTTGTCCTCAAATGAAAAACATTTGTCCTCAAATGAAAAACATTTGTCCTCAAATGAAAATAAACATATCCACAAGTCAAAATAAAGAAATGACAGAGAGGGAGGTAAAGAGGGGATCCTGTCTACGCAGTATCTCCATCTGTCTGGGCCTCAGTGCTCAGTGCAACAGTCTGGACTTGGGCATCAATGCCCGAAATCACATCATAAGCAACAACTCCACTAGAGACAGCCATTGAGGTCTCTGCCAGTGATGTCTGCACAACCATCCCTGCAAGATCTGGCAAATCTCTGAATATGTTGTCCTCATGTACCCCAATCTGCTCCTCATCGGTTTCAACATCCGACTCCTCAACTGCAGGCTCATCCCGGTGTGCATCGCCAGTAGTATTAGGAGGAATCCCTGAGGTATCAGGAGCATCCACGTCATCTGCAACCTGAATCAATGAAGTGAAGTCTGTAGACTTCAAATAGTCTACGTCATTCCTCAAATCTGCTACCTCGACTTTCAAAGCCGTCACTGGATGCTCCCCCCATATCTGCTCTCACAAGTTGTGACTCTTACAGGCAACTCATCGACAGAAGTCTGAAGGGGGGTAAGTGCAGTAAGAATGACACTCTCGATCATTCCTAGGATGGATCTCTTAAGTCGGATCGCCCTCACATCAGTTGATTCAGCCAAGCATCCCATCTTCAGAATCATGGCCTGAGTGATCCTGATAAGCTAGGATGAGGTGAAGGTGCTCGAAACCTGAGAAGAAGTAGAAGGGGCAGAAGTACCTGAAGGCCCGAAGGCCAGAGTAGACGAAGATGCCTCTGTAGGTAATGAATCAACATCAACCTCCGGAGAAGTATCTGTCGGAGCTGCTCTCCTCCTGTCAACTTCCTCTCGTGTGTACTCGGCCTCAACACGCCGGATATCAGTGGAGGAGGAAGGGGTAATCTCAATATCCCTAGTATCATCCCGGGGCACTCCTTCTCGCCGGCATAATTCTGTGATCAGTACTGGGAATGACAGTGAGGTCTGAGTCTGCTTGGCTTTCATGGTCATCTCCTATGAAATAGGAAGTCCCAGGTTGATGCACCTCCTGGATATGATGGACCCTAGGCATGCCGCCTTAGGATGGCGGATGA
This sequence comes from Solanum lignicaule, assembly GCA_029582545.1. Lineage (NCBI taxonomy): Eukaryota > Viridiplantae > Streptophyta > Magnoliopsida > Solanales > Solanaceae > Solanum > Solanum lignicaule. The sequence goes on along the minus strand of JAJOOF010007407.1, from coordinate 1,911 downwards.
CAGACTCATTCTAGAATAACATAATAGTGCTATTGATGAATACAAAAATGCAGTTACAGACAGACTCGCCGAATCTCTTTGGCAGGCTAGATCGGGCTCTCCGAAGGGATTGGCTAAAATATTATAGCAAGTCGGCGATTAAATGTCCCTTTTGGTGAATCACCGATAGCTTTTTGCGATCAAGGGGTAGCTCGCCGAAAGTTACAGTGCAACAAGGGTTCAGGGGTGTAGACAAAGGGCGATCAAGAATACTCCTGGCGAGTCGTTGAGTGCTTTCGGCGACCTTATGCTTCTCGTCGAAAGTTACAGAATTCAACTATCAAATAAAGCATGAAATTAAAGGCGAGATGGGGTCATTATGCAAACCGCCGAGTGGTTCGTCGAGCTCGACCTAGCTCGCCAAATGGCCCAACGTGCCTATTTTCAACCCAACTTCTCAAATTCAACCTCATAACCCCGAAAACAAAATCAAAGCATGCACTAGTACAATTATGCTCAGACCCATAACACCTATTGCCCCGGGATATTCAGACTTTTCCCAGCTTTGCCAAATTTGGCCATTTGATGACTTTTGCCCTTAAGAATGGTGTCACCCACTCCATCATTATGAAATTTACGCCATTTAGCACATATACGGGCTACTCAAACTTTACCCAACAAATCTAACCAACATGCAAGCATACCTTCACAAAATTTAACTCAATTTAAGACACAAAAATATGGGCATTTGACGATCAAAACAATATGGGCAAGATTATGAAATTAAAACTGGCATTTAAGCATTTGAATCCTATCAAAGAGGCCCAGCACACGACAAGAACTCGGCATTCGGAAAACCAACCTTTGTGCCGATTAAAGCACTTTTGAAATGTTAGGCGGCAATGAAATCCCAATTTCGAGCACTAATCAACAACCAAAATACTTATGGAATATAAAATTATTACAAATACTAACTTGGTGTGAGTTTACGAAGTTTGAAAGCGAGGGAAAGTGAAGAATTTGAAACTTTAAGACTTTTAGCCCTTATAACCGTCTAGTTTGCATCCATCCGGCGACGTTAGTCGCATTCGCCAATCCACTCGACCACACGCTGAGTAGTCATTCACCCCGCTGACTTTTACAGGACCTTTAGTTGCTTGGGGGTTCAAACGTCGTGCAACATTGGGATCGCCGACTTAGTCGGTGAATCGCCAAGTTGCTCCTGGGACCACCGAGTTTTACAGGCTCCAAATTAAAATTGTGTTGAGCCAAATAGTGGATTAAGTAGGGCGCACCGACCTCTTTGGCGATGCGCCAACTAGAACATTCGCTCGCCAATATGCACTTTTTAAACACTTTCCATACTCAAACCTGCACAATCAACATACCATTATTTCTAAAGCAAAAATTAAAACAATAAAGGGTTTTGGGTTGCCTCTTAAACAACGCCTTAGTTAACGTCGTGGCACGATGCAAATCCACACTCAAGTTCCACTAGTGTGGTTTACCTCAATTTTATCATACAACCCTTTTTCGGATCTCTATAGCGCTCATTTAGTACTTGGTCCATTTGGGATCCTAGAAGCTGGATGAGCATGGCGTGGGAAGTTGACATCTGGTTCAACAACAATACATTCTCCTTGAGTTCCTTCAGTACCCTGTCCTACGTATTGGCTTTCCGGAGAAGGAGCGTAAGCATTGCATCAGTTTGTCCACCCCCTTTATTTTTTGATTTTCTTCGCTCATGAGGTGGGACATAACGGTATTTCTTGATGCACTGGATGTAACATTCGACAATTTAAAATGAATATGAAGAAGCTTGAAATTGGAAGTAGTCATTTTTGGAAAAAAATTCAGAATCTGGAAATTCGGCCAAGTGTGGAAATCAGTGAGTTTTTGGCCAACTTTGATCGGTCATAACTCCTAGCTCAG